>CAUYSK010056452.1:0-13241 GCA_963575035.1 Avahi laniger
AATAATCAACAGAGTGAAAAGACAACCCACAGAATTGGAAAAAATATTTTTAAACTATACATGCAACAGGGGACTAATATCCAGAATTTAGAAGGAAATCAAACAACTCTACAACAAAAAACCAAATAACCCCATTAAAAAGCCACGCAATGGGATGGACATATTTGAAACCTGGACTGAGCGGGGGAGGGGGGGCAAGGGCAACACACGTAACCTAAACATCTGTACCCTCATATTATGCTGAAATAAAAAAAAAAAAAAGGAAAAAAAAATACCTTGTATAAGACTTAAGTCATGGAGAAATAAAATTTATTTTTAGCTACTTGATATGTCTGAATTGTTCAATATCATCAAAAAAATCTTCATATGCTGTTACTAAGAGTTATGCATTCCCTTTCTCAAGGTGTTAGTTATTAGTTTCTTGTTTCCTTTATAATATAATGTTAACTCATGATTCTGGACACAATCTCCTTCTCTCTGATTAATTCTGGTACCTTTTTCATGAAATTTGACTTCCAAGTTGTTTAAATGGGTTTGCCATAAGAAAAACAATTGCACTAAAGAATTTTCTTTTCTTTTTGGTAACTATCCGAAGAAACGAAGATTTTATGTTTTATCAGGATAATTCCTATCTTGTCCTTGTTAGGCTTTTGATTACTGAGCATTAAAAGGTTAAGGTTCCTTTTTTGGGATTGCCTTCAAAGTCTTGTGATTATCACTTTTGGTTAAGTGATTTGCTATTATTAATATTTTACAATAATCTGTGATTCTATTTTAAACAAATGTTTTTAGCCTTTTATCATCTTTGATAAATGTCTGCAAAATTTAGATAATTTGAATGTTGAGGTACCTGTAAGTTTCCCTTTTCCTGTCATTGTCAGAAGTAGGCAGGACTTAAAATCTTTTTGGTTAAAATGCTGTTAATTTTTTAAAGAGACCAAAAAAGAAAATTCTGACACAAGAGTCTCTAAGTCCTTAGGTCAAATGGTTTGAAAAAATGCTTATAGTTTATATAACAAATTCCCACAATTCTGACAATAGCTCAATACTCATAGATAATTTAATTTTATAACCTTGCTTTTGGCCTTGGCTGTTTTGCTCTTATGTTGGTTAAAAAGATTGAAGTGTTTATAAATTACTTCCAAATCCATTCTAGTCTGGGCTAGAATATTTAATCAGCTGTAAGTCTTTTGACTTTAAGTCCCTTAGCTGCAGGGTCCCACCAAGGGACAGGATGAAACTGAGGAAGGTGGCCACACCACCTCAGAAATTATTGTACAAAATGAAGGTTTGGCTGTCAATGCTGCCTCTGACAAATCTTGGCTGAAAGGGGGGAAATGTGAACTAAAATAAAATCATAGGCACTTCCTCCACACCAACTAAATGGACTCCCTCTTGGGCCAATGGACCATCCAAAAAACCCTAAAACTAAATTTATGGCCATAAGGGTAAGGAAGGTTGGACATGCCTCATTATACTCCAATTATGCCAGTCAAAAAAAAAAATACCTGGAACCTTGGAACACTGGTTTGTTCAAGACCTAAGGGCAATAAAGCAAATAGTGGAGGATATTAATCATATGGTACCTAATTCTTATACCCTCCTTATCACTTTATCTGGAAATTTTGCCTGGTTTTCAGTAATAAATTTAAAAGATGCTTTTATTTCATTCATCTTGCTCCCAAATCCCTGTAACTATTTACTTTTTAATGGAAAGAGTTAAAGTCTAAAGACAAATGCCAGTACTGCTGGACTATTCTTCCTCACGCATTTAAAACTCCCTAACAATCTTTGTAAAAATTCTGCCAGAGATTTGAGGAAGGTAATTTTGGGCAAGGGAATGATTCTACAGTATGTAGATGATATCCCGATGGCCAGTGAGACCGAAGCTAAATCAAGGCAACGTGCCAAAATTCTATTAAATTTCCTGGCTGACAAAGGATATAAAGCATCTCAGAAAACGTTCAGATCTCTCCTCCTACTGTCACATACTTGGTGTTTGAATTGTGTCTTGGAACTCAGAACCTCCTCCCAGACTGGAGAGAGGTTGTAAATCCCTACCACTCACGGGCAGGTGTGAAAATTCTTGAATATGGCCAGGTTTTGCCAGATTTAGATTTCTAACATCAGGCTAATAGCAAACCCCTCTCTGGAGCCTTAAAGGGGAAAGGAAAAGAACTCCTTACTTGGGCCAGGGATTGCCAAAAGGCTTTCTGAAATATTAAAGAAAAATGAATGATTGCCCCTGCATTGAGCCTCCTGGACTTATATAAGTCTTTTGATTTTTTCATTCAAGAAAGGCAAAGAATTAGACTCAAGATATTTAAACAAACTTTTGGGAATAATAAGCAACCTTCAGCTTATTTCTCTAAGCAATTGGATGTGGTAACAAAAGGATGGCTAACTTGTCTCAGAGTGGTTACTGCTACTTGTGATATTTTATAAGAAGCTGAAAAGTTTACACTTGGAAACTGGTGACTTTTTCACACCATGCATTATGTGTCACCCCTACTAGAACAAAATGGAGGCTTTTGGTTAACAGCTGGCCAGTTAAGTAAATATGATACTATTTTGTTAGACAATTCTAATATAACTTCAAAGGTTGTGTCCACTTTAAGTCCAGCGACCTTTCTGCCTATGGACCCCTGTTCCCAGGTCCATTATTACATTCAAATGATTGTCCAAGTTATTGTAGTTGCCCGGATTGAACTGATCAGCCCCTCCCAGACCCAGATGAGGAGCTCTTTATGGATGGAATCAATTTTATGAAACAGGATCAATGCAAAGCTGAGTATATTGTGGTTACCAGCCAATAGTTAATAGAAACACAAGCCGTACCCCCTAAGAAATCTGCTCAGAAGGATAAATTAATTGTACTAACCAGACTGATTGTAAGTAAACTTTTATGGTGCTACATGCTGATAAAGCTCTTTGAAACAAACAAAGATACAAGAAAACAAGAAATTTTCTGGAAATAAGAAAATTAAATATAAACCACAAATTCCTGAGCTATTAAATGCTATTTTATTGTCCAGAAAGGTAGCCATCATGCACTGCTGGGAACATCAGAGAACTGTGTATGGCAAACTTTAAGGTCAAAAGAGGAACCCTGACAATTGTCCAAATGATTGGCCTTAATCCCTCCCTCCAATTGGATAGCTGGGGACCCCTATTTGTACAATAGTGCATGAGCAAATAACGTTTTCCCAAGATCTAGGAAAATCGATAACATGCCAGCATGCAGAGGAATAGGCAAACAGGACCAGGTACTCTTGGTGCACCCTTTGTGTATATTTTTGTCTATGGAGTCTACACAGTCTATGATTGTCTAAACAGCTAGACAATATGGGACACTTCTTTGTTGGAAATACTTACCACCCACTTGTTAGTCCATAACAGGTCAAAGATTGCCCGTTAAAGTAGCTCCCTAAAAGTGTTTTCAGGAGTGACAAGGGGAATTTTGGATGGAAATTTCATCCAGGTGACACTCAATTAATATTTCCTGGGAGGAATCCCAATGGGGGTGGGTATTTCTTTTGATATTCCTTCCTATCTTGGTGAGAAAAAGGTGACAATTCAACAACACGTACTAAAAAGTTTTGAATACAAGCCCAATATTTGCATTCTTCCTCATACCTGAACTACATCCCATTTCAGCAGGAAGCAGATGGATAGATTGATGTACTGATTCCCCAAGATTGAGGAATGAACTAACAAAAAAAGGAAGTAGTTGTAACTAGCTCCATTAACAAATTTCAGTGACCACTATGTATATTTTTTAATTTTGTCTCTTATCTAAGTACTTTACCTTAGTAGTTGTTTCCAAAAAAATGGTGGATTTTCTGCAGGATAAAGGAGCTGGGATTCTGAAAGCCTGTGGGAAGATTTCCTAATGACTTACCATCCCCCACAACCTTACCTTGATGTACTTATCCCCTTGTTAGTAACACCACAAACTGCCCAAAAACACATGGCCTCTCCTTTAAAATTCCATGATCTCTGTTAGTCAGAGAGATGGATTTGAGGCAGTTTCTCCTTTTCTCCCAACAAAACATGTTACATACTAAAAATTCCTTTCTTTCTTGCCAATCCTTACTGTCACAATAACCGGATCTTTGTAGAATGAACAACTGGACCTAGGCTGAAACCTCTTTGCAGTTTTGATAATAGATTTGTTGTCAGGAACACTTTATTGGAGAGGAAACTGCAGACTATATTAGCCCTAAAGATAAATCCTTGCATTTTAGTTATATTACAGCTTTATATTATCTGAGGTTCAGTGCTCAGAATCATGCTATCTGAAGAAAAGAGGGCTACAGATATATTTTTAACCATAATAATCCTATCAAACGTGCTTTTAAAATTCTGAAAGCTTTCATTAAAAATGGAGATTGTGTTGAAATAATAACGAATTTATTTTACTTGATTTTGACAATTTCAGCTGTTTTCTGGCTAGGTAGTTTCTGGCTGCTTATATTAGCAATTTTATGATTCCAGTTCCTCAGGTTTTTTTGTGTTTTTGTTCTTTTTTGTTTGTTTGTTTGTTTTTACTGGAGATTGCTTGTTTCTTGGCTTTTACTTTTATCTAGCTATTTCTTTGTCTTTAGAAAATTGAATTCACTCAAATACGATTATTTCAGCATTTATTTCCCTCAGTGTTCTGTATTTATTAGTTACTTACAGTTAAATTTACATACATAAATGCATCTAAACATCAAGGGGTATGCACAAGAGTGAGTCCCAGGGAGGAAAACAGTCTGAAGAATTACTGTAAGTCTTAGCTTTACTTGGACTCCTGTGGAGAAGCTAGTGAAGCACAGAATGCATTTTTAAATGATTTATATATTATTGTCTTGGGAAGAAAATTCCAACATTCCATAACTTAGGTCATACTATCCTAGGAGTAAATATACCTGTAGTTCACAGCAACAATCATAAGACAGATGGTGGTGTTGCCCCTATCTGGATCTATAGGCCAGGATCCCTCAAAATGCCTGTTCACATGGATCTGAAAGTATTCAGAGGATATCTTGCATGTGTTCCTTGTACCACACCTCTTGTGCATAATCTGGAATTTGGAAATTTTTTTCTTTCTTTTTCTGGAGTGCTGTGAAGGTATCTCCCATTTGCTGCCAACAGCAAAATCTGCAACTACAGTGCTGATGACCACTGAAGAAACAGATGACTGGTCTTGATGCATGCCAACAGTCATGCAGTGTCTAGCAGTGCCCAGTATTGCAAGCACTGATGTATTGAGTTTACTGTCAAAACTGCTGGCAAAAATACTGCAATTTCCAGCTTGTCACTATATCTATTCATTTTGTTTCTGTTAACTTATTTACACAACATGCCTATTCTTTTTCCGAGAATTAGGCATGAGTTCAAGAGAGATGGAAAAGAGAACAATTTGAGTGAAAAACCTACTGTTTAACAATTATGGAAGATACTGTTCATTTTTAATCCAAAGTTCCATGTCTACTCTCCTCCTTTTTGTCAATAGGGAATATGGTTTTGTTCAGGTATTGGGAAAGATCTCGATTTTAAGGAAAGTGGCCCCATTCCCTGGTCTAAAGGTGATAATGTTACCTAGTTCTGGCCAATATGATGTAAAAGAAGCTTGTTTCTAATTTTATAAAAAAATATTTACTTGTTTCCTAGCTGTTTTCCTAAAAAGGACAAACATGTAAGAAGATGTCCCTTTGTGCATATTCCTTCTCTCTTCCCTGCTTCTAAGGCTGACATGTGAGGAGTTCATTCTTATAGTTGCAATGATAATCTTGCAACCTGGAGAAGGCCTAGATAATCTCACAAATGTTGACTTATGATCCCTATACCATTAATACATGAATAAATCCTTTAAAAAGTGAGTACATTTAAATTTTCACAACTTTACAGTGAATGTAAATGTTACCAAAAGTTAGGTGCTTATCCCTTCTGCTGAATGAGAAATGAGGACAAGTGGTTTGAGGAAAAGAATGGAGAAGTTTATTAATTTGCTGGCAAATGAGGAGGATGGCAGACTCTCATCTTAAAGTACCATCATCCTCCTTTTAAGCAGAAATATAGAGCTTTTAAAGGGAGCTTTGGGCTATTGCTATTTAACTATAGCACCGCCAGTGAAGACAATCTAGTGATCACTGTCCGGACAATTCCATTGAACCATCTCCTATAGTTTAAGATACCAGAAAACAAAGGACAAAGAACATTTTTCTGCCCCTTTGATTACTGGTCTCAGTCAGTAATGCAGGTTTTAATTCCCAAAAATGCTTAGAGAATTTTAAAGAGACAGACATTTTTGCTGTTTTGCAGGCCTTTGCCTCTGGTACATAAATATGGTAATAGTAAATGCTGATTATTCTTATGATGTAATAAGTAAAATTTTGTAAAAATATACATGTTGTGATACATGCTTTGAGGCAAGACATTCATAATATACATTTTAAATTAGATACCAGTGTTCTCTGTCAAAGATAAACAAAGCTAGACATTAGTCAAATTGGTGAAAACAGTGTTAACAGAAAAAAAAACTCAGTGAAATAATTATAAAGAGGTTTATTCTGATCTGAAGGTGTGTGACTGGCCCAGAGAACATGGTCTCAAAAGGGTCTGAGAAAATGTGCTTGTAGTACCTGGGTTACAGTTTGGTTTTATACATTCATAGAGACAGGAATTACATGTAGGATCCTAAGTCACTATGTGAAGGGCATATATACATTGATTTGGCACCAAAAGGTGAAACATCTCAAATCGGGGGCTTACAGATTATAGGTGGGTTTAAATATTTTTTGATTTGTAATTGATTAAATAAATGAAGCTTTGTCTAAAGGCCTAGGACGTTTTAACTTAAGATAAGGATGTCTGTTAATCAGAGATAAGCCACCAGACATTTACTGAAACTCTAGTGATCTGTTCAGTAAATTGATGGCCTGCAGGAGTGGTTTAAATTTGTCTTGCATAGCCTTAAGATGGTTAATGATTTAGTATTTTTTTGTTACAATGAATATCTCCAAAGGGGAGGGGGCATGACAGGAATGTCTGACTTTCCTTCTTGTGGCCAGAAATTCAGCTTTAAGATTTTTCTGGGATCCCCTTGGCCAAGAGAGGGTCTATTTAGTCAGCTAGGGGGCTTAAGATCTTATTTTAGTTCACAACAGTTTTTATTCAATAATACTGATTGTAGAGAAACGAATTGAGCTCCATTCTGACATGCACAGAAGTGACTGAGCATTTTATGGGGAGAATGAGAAAGTAAGGAGAGGGAGTAAGCAGGGGCCAAATGAGAGCCAAAGAAGAAAAAAAAATTACAAAGCATTAGTCAGTGTAAATGTGATTAAGCCAGTTGTGTTTGCTAGTTTGCAATTATTAAAGCTAAGATTATTTCCTCCCACAAAGTCTGGGAGATGGGAGTCCTATCCTTCCTGACCATTACATTTCAAAGGAGTGGCTTTCAGGTCTTTGAGAAAGACAATGGAATTGTAGGAGATACATATACTTCTCAAAGCGACAGAGGAAGTTTTAGTAAAAATTTCCCCTGCCTCTTCCAATTTACCCATCCTCAAATTCAGGATACTCCAGGAAGTCTTCCTTAATCACTGTAAACATAATGATCTCTCCTTTTCTAAATTTCTGATGCATCTGTTAACAGTGCCACAACATTCAGCAGTTGATTACATTTGTTTTATGTTATCCTCTAAGGAATTTATGTGTAACAATTTCTCCTCAACAAAATTTCAAACTTTTGCTCCCCCTATTTTACTGGTAAATAATTATCTTTGGAATTTGAATGAGTCTGAAAGATGTGACGTTATCTTCTAAAAGAGTCTATTCAGATGTGGTCACATTCCTGATCTTACAAGGAAGGGAAGAAAAAAACAATTGTTCTCCTAGGTGGACCTGTATCTTAGGAAGATAAAGAAACTTTATCTTTTCTGGGAATGTTGATGGTGGTGAGGGGAAGCTCAGGAAGACCTTGAGGCTTATTCATTCAGTCCAGCATAGCAAAATGCCATTTGGGGGCATAAAATATTTCTAATTTCCTTGATATTATAAAAAGGAATCAATGAATAGCTGAGCATGGATACAGAGAATGAAAACATTGGAAGTGGTAATCTATGTCACTTGAGTGTCCAGGTAATAAAGTTCACCAAGCTCAGTAGAAATAGAGAGGTCAGCCATTATAGCTTAGCAGCCTTCCTGATGACTTTAAACTATGTTAGCAAGCAGAATCATTTGTTCCCTCTGCTGCATCCTCATAAGACTTTATGTAGGGGAAGTAAAATATATTTTCTCACCCATTGCTAGATTCACGGTTGAAGCTTCTATATCAAATGACAGATTAAGAAGAGAAAAGCACACACTTTTATTTTATATAGACACAGGAGCCTTCATAAAGAAATGAAGACTTGAAGAAACAGACTTGTATTTGTTGGGCTAGATTTGACGAAGAAGTGGATAATCATGGAGAAGTATAATTGAATTAAAAAGTATGAGCTAAAACTGGGGTGGGAACTTAGCAAGACCTGTTTGTTCATAGTCTTCCCTGTGACCCTGTGTCTTCAGAGGTAAGGATGTTTCTTTCCTCCAATTATAGATAGGAAACTTCTCCAATGAGGGCCTTATGTCCTGCTTCAGGGGAAGGTCAGAAAGTCCTTCCTTTGTTTCATGACCTGATTTGGAGGGAAAGGTGGAGGAAGATCAAAGTAACATCTCTGCTTCTGATGTTTTCTCAAATTCTTTAACCTTAAAATACTTTGCAGTAGCATGCCCTAAATTCCATAATTTACCTCTTTAGAGAATATTGTGTTAAATTACTAGCCCACATGTCAATCTCATTAGACTATACATTTATTAAATGGCTTAAATAAAATAGAATTTTATTTCTTTATCCTGTACCAGTCCAAGTATAAGCAGTTGAGAACTGATAGAGTGGCTCTATTCCTTCTAACTTACTGTTTTGCCATTCTCCACATATGGCTTCCACATTATATTCAAAAATGGGTAATTCAACTCCTCCCACCATTTATGTTTTCAAGCCTTCAATAATAGGGCAAGGAAATGAAGGATACACCCTGTCTCTGGAGGGACATGCTTCAGAAGTCGCCAAATAACTTTTTTATCTCATTAGAAAGAATGCAGTCATGTGGCTACCTGTAGCCTTGAGAAAATCTGGGGAATGTAGTCTTTACCAGAAAAAACATGGGGTCCTATTACTAAAGGAAGAAATGTTACATGGAAATGAAGAGATAAATCAATCTCTGTTACAGACTGTGAACTCTATGAATGTGGGGATTGGCTCTTATTTAGTTTTATATCCATAGTTATTAGCATAATGATTGAAATGTAAGTTATTTATGTTTGTTGAAGAAACAACCTAAAAGCAAAATAGTGACATGACCTACATTGACTTGAATTCAAGGCATAGAGGATTAACCCTAAATATAAATAGACTATGATTAGATGGACTAATTAGTCTGGTGACCTGAGAGTGGCCAATGTTCCAAATCATTACCAAAGGTCTGGAGAATTTGAACTTGATCAGGTGAAAATTGATATCTAAAGATATAAAATCTGGTAAACAAGGTGAGATAACAGGACATAGATGATGATACTTGTAGTGAGGTAAGTCTCTGTTTTGGTTCTGTATTGTCATTTTGTTTGCAGCAGAACTACAGTTGTATCAGTTACCTATTGCTATACAACAAATAACTCCAAAACTTAGCAGCTTAAGACAATAACCACTTCTTACATCACACATCTGTTCCTATGAGCCACGAATCCAGGAGTAGCTGAGTGGTCCTGGGTCAAGCTCCCTTATGAGGTTGCATTCAAGATGTTAGTCTGTGATGCAATCACTTGAAGATTTGGCCAGGGCTGGAGGATTCTAACAGTGGAAGGGAGGCTTAACATAATACCTTGTTCCTCAAATTATTGTTTGTCATGTGGCAAGTGGTACGAACTTGGATCCAGTTATAGGATCCTAATCAAACCCCAGATCCCAATGCTGCCATCGCAATGGCAGAACCAAACTGAGATTCTAATTCTGATGCAGGAAGTCTGAGAATAAATCATTACTGAAATGTATTCTGGCAGGCCTCTGGAGTGGAGTGCCTAGACTGGGGAGTAGAGTTACAGCAAAAAGTTAACGAAGAATTTTTGGAATGCATCTACCAGGCATATCAGAAATATACAGATGTGGATCCAGAAGCCCCTGAAAACATGCACATGCTTAATATGAATTTTACTGGACAGAGCACTCCAGATATAAGGAAAAATCTGCAGCTTATGAAAGGAGAAATTGGCATGAATCCCTCCCAGCTGGTTGATATCGCCTTCAAAGTATATAACACCAGGGAAGAATGGAAACTGAAACCTGTGTGTGTTCTGTTAGCTGCACCAACCCAGGATCCTTTGGGATAGTCTAAAGCAAAGGGTAGAAAAGGCCATCCAAGGGTGAGGCACAATTGGAAAGAGCACTGCCCAAAGTTGCAAAACACTCCAGGTAACAAGAAAACTTCAGGACAGCAAATGGTCTTTCGAGCCTGGGACTTGGGTGATGAATCAGGGAACCCAGGGCTCCATGCCTCAATAAGGGATCCAATCCAAATATCCCCAAAAGAACCCCAGGTAAAGTTGGCATTGGGGACTGGAATAGTGGATTTTTTAATTGACACTCGAGATAATTTTCTGTCCTAAACTCTAAACAAACTTCCCTTAGCAAAGACATGGTGGCAATTGTTGAGGTGACTGGTCAGACCTAGTAATGACTCATGCTCCAACCTCTTGATTACCAACTGGGAGAACAGAAACGGAGACACAGTTTCTCATACATTCCAGACTGTCCAATACCTCCCTCCCTTATGCGAGTTGAATGCCCAAATAACCTTTTTTCCAGAGAAGCAACAGCTCCACCTACAGGTCCCACCTGAAACTGATCTCCAGTTTCAATGTCTACTTAAGGACAAAGAAGAAGAAGCAAATTCCGTTCTCCCCAACATCTACCAGAAAGTGAATAAGGCTGTATGGGCCGATGGAACCCTGGGACAGGCAATAAGAGTCACGCTGATTACCATTTTGTTAAAATAAGAGGCCTCACATACTCATAGAAAGCTATACTCCATTAAAAAGGAAGCATTGGAAGGAATTCAACCTATATTGAACAGATTTCTAGAGCACAGAGTAATTCATCCCTGTCAGTTCCCCTATAAAATGCCAATTTCACCCATCAAGAAGCCGTACACTGGCCTGGCACAGTGGCTCACACCTGTGATTCTAGCATTCTGGGAGGCCAAGGTAGGAAGATCACTTGAGGTCAGGAGTTCGAGATCAGCCTGAGCAAAAGAAAGACCTCCGTTTCTACTAAAAATAGAAAAAAATTAGCCAGGCAACTAAAAAATAGAAAAAAATAGCCAGGCATGGTGGTGCATGCCTGTAATCCTACCTACTTGGGAGGCTGAGGCAGGAGGATCACTTGAACCCAGGAGTTTCAGGTTGCTGTGGGCTAGGCTGATATCATGGCACTCTAGCCCAGGTGATAGAGCAAGACTCTGTCTCAAAAAAAAAAAAAAAGGAAAAAGAAGAAGCCTCACACCAATGAGTACAAATTCATGAAGGATCTATGTGCTATGAATGATATTGTACAAGACATATACCCCATGGTACAAAACCAATATACCCTATTGGCAACAATATCAGGTGACTATGAATGGTACTCAGAACTGGATTTATAGGACACTTTCTTTCTCATTCCTTTGGAACAGAAGACTCAACTTCTTTTCACATTCGAATGGTAGGATTCTGAGACAAGGACAACATCACAATACTGCTGGACCGTGTTGCCTCAGGGTTTAAAAGCTCTCCTACCTGTTTAGTGAGAATTTGGCAAGAGACTTGCAGAACCTGCAATTGGATCAAGGGATTCTATTACAATATGTGGATTATTTATCTATAGCCAGCACTATTGATAAGTATTGTCTTGCCAATACAATGACTGTGCTAAATCATCTAGTCTCATGTGGCTATAAAGTGTCACCTAAAAAGTCACCAATTTGCAAGCAGCAAGTTACTTATTTGGGATTCTAAATTAGCAAGGGACCTGCAGTCTAATGTCAGACCAAAAGCAATTGATCTTAAATCTTAAGGCACCCAGAAATAAAATGCAACTGCATGGGATCCTAGGAATGGCAGGGTTCTGTTGCATCTGGATCCCAAATTTTGGACTAATAGCAAAGCCCTTATACAAGACCCTTAAAGGGACAGATGCAGAAGCCCAGATCTGAACCACTGACTGTCAAAATGCCTTTGAGAGACTAAAGTGGAGTCTTATGACAGTCCCTGCTTTGGGGTTGTCTGACTTGCAAAAAGAATTTAAGTCATATATTCATAAAAGAACAAGGAATGGGCCTTGGAGTCCTAGTGTAGATGCTGGGAAACATCTCATGACCAGTGGCATATTTGTCAAAGCAGCTGTATAATACTGTGAGAGGATGGCCTCCTTGCCTCCAGACAGTGGCAGCTACTTGCAAACTGTTGTAAGAGACCAAAAAATTCACTTTAAGACAATCTATTTTTAGTATATGCACCCCACCAGGTTCTGACTTTATTAAAACAGAAGGGGGATTATGGGCTGACTGCAGGAAAGCCGAGATAATACCAAGGCATCCTTCTGGATAATCCCAATATTAAATTAAATACTGTGTCTACTCTTAATACTACCACACTGTTACCAGCTGAAGAGAATGAGCCTGTGCAGTATGACCATTTAGAACTTCTATTCTAGCTGTCTATTCTAGCAGGATCAGTCTGTCAGATCAGCAAATACCAGAAGCAGATCACCAACAGGAGCTGTTTTATGGACAACAGACAGCAAAGGGCTGGATATGTGCTGGTTGTGGAACAATGGGTGCTGGAAGCAATGGCATTACCACCTGGGACTTCAGCCCAGAAAGCTGAGCTGATTGCTTTAATCCGAGCTATTAAGTTATCCAGAGGGAAAAATTTACCTTATAAGGTTGGGTTTAAGCCTGTCCTACCCGAAAAAATAGAGTGTCTGAATTCACCAGAATCCTTCTTTTTTTTTTTTTTTTTTTTTTTTTTTATTTTTATTTATTTTTTTTTTATTTCAGCATAATATGAGGGTACAGATGTTTAGGTTACGTGTGTTGCCCTTGCCCCCCCTCCCCCCCTCAGTCCAGGTTTCAAATATGTCCATCCCATTGCGTGGTGCACATTGCACTCTTTGTGTA
>CAUYSK010056460.1:0-37802 GCA_963575035.1 Avahi laniger
TGTGCCACTATGCCCGGCTAATTTTTATATATATATATATATATATATATATTTTTTTTTTTTAGTTGTCCAGATAATTTCTTTCTATTTTTAGTAGAGGCAGGGTCTCGCTCTTGCTCAGGCTGGTTTCGAACTCCTGACCTTGAACAATCCACCCGCCTTGGCCTCCCAGAGTGCTAGAATTACAGGTGTGAGCCACCGTGCCCGGCCCTAGTTTTGGGTCTTTAATCCATTTTGAGTTAATTTTTGAGTGTGATGTAAGATGAGGGTCCAACTTCATTCTTTTGCATGTGAATATCCAATTTTCCCAACACCCATTTGTTGAAAAGACTGTCCTTTCCCCATTGAAGGTGTATGTACTTGTGAGGCTCATTTATTTCTTACCAAAGGTGATTCACCATATTATGTTAATACTTGAATTGTTAGGAGGCATTTATTCTACCAGTGTTTGAGAGCCTTCTCTGTACTATGTACCGTGTAAGGCATTATATTCCTTGGGAGTTAAGATATCCAAATTCTTGAAATGACATTAGTCTGGCACAGGTGAGGTCTCAGACATCCCAGGTAGATAGTAAATTACTGTAATTAGAATAAACATGGTTGTGGAGTAGCTGTTCTTCATAAAAATGGAAGCCTAGACCTTCAGGACTATTAAATTAGGGCAGAGGTATGTCCTAAGGAACTGGGCTTGTCATCCTGTTGGCGTCAGCATCTGTGCTGCAAGAATGTAATACAGCAGCCTTTCTCTGTACTTTCCGTCCAAGCAAATCTTGTTTATTTCATGACTTGCATCAGCAATCGTGAAGGGCACTTGGAGTTTTTGTTCATTTCCTTAAGGATTTGGCCAGGCCTATCATGTGCCATGCCTGGGGGATGCATAGATGAACTTTACCTTCCAGGCACTCAAGGCCCAGCAAGGGAGATGGAGGAAGTGCAGGTGAGTACTGCAGCTTACATGATGATAGGGGTATCTACAGAATGCCATGAGGGGGATCAGAGTAATTTTTATTTTTTAAGTTAAAAAAATTCTAGAGTGAAGCATGTTTGAAAGAGGCCTTGAGGTAACAGCTATAGTTTGTCTTTTAATTGATGATCAATGTTGGGATTTCAATAAGAATGTGAATACTTTTTTTTCTGGGTAATGATAATGGAAAATCTTTACTTTTTAGCTCTTAGATTTTGTTATGTGTATATTAATCCAGTGGGTGTTCTCTAGCGCTGTATCCAAGATTGGCTTCACAGTCTGTGGGGCCCAGTGCAAAACTCAAATGCTTGTGACCTTGTTAAAAAATGATTAAAAATTTCATTCTTAATACTCTCTGGTGACAGCAGAGCATTAAGCCCAGTGTGGGACCCTTCTGAGCACAGGGTCCCTGGTGATGGCACATTGTATGCCCGTGAAGCTGGCCCTGAGTGTATCCTTTGGAGGTACTCGTTTCCAGGTGCTGTTATAATCACCACTTATCCATGCTGGTGTTCCAGGTCTGGCCCGTTCCTGCTCTCTGGGTGTGCTTGCATATGAGGGGGGTCCCCAAGGCTTCTCCATTCTTGGTAGACTGTGAAGCCGGCCTGGACTACTCCGTCCCCTGCCTACAACATCCCTCTGTAGCATTCCTGTTTGTGGAAAAACTTCACATGGTCTCCCCGTGCCCAGCTTTTCATGTTAATACACGCTTGGAGTGCTTTTCATTTCCCTGACTGATGCTTCTGTTGTTGTCTCTTCTGCATCGAGGCCATCCAGCATGTGTTCCCTCTGTTATCCTCACCTTCTCCCAGAGATACGAGTAATGTGTGTGTGTAATCGTTGTAACATTAACAGAGCACTCACTTTGGAAGCTTAACTGTGTTTTTTCAGCATCCTACCCTGTGACATAGCTACTGTCTCATTCCCCTTCAACAGCTGGGGAAATGGCTTTGAGAGGTGAAATAACTTGTTCAAGGTCACAGAGCTAGAAGAGAGTGAGGCTGGGATTTGAATTTGAGTCTGTCTGTCCAATTCCAGGGCCCACTCTTCACCACCTGCACTACTGCAGAATTGGCAGTGTGCTGAGTATGTTGCACGTCTTAGAGCACAGTCTTCAGGCTGACTCCCAGTATATTGTATGTATCCTGTGTCTCTTCCCTCAACTCTGTTTCTAGCTTTTGTGGCCTCTTCCTCTGTACGGCGCCAGTCTCCCCTGTTTGGATTTTCTAAAACTCACTTCTCTGCCTGCTCACTCCCCATCAGTGCCAGACTCCTGGGATGAGCGTTCTCTGTGCGCTGCCTCCGTCTGCCTCGCCATCTGCTGCCTCTTGCCTCAACAGCACCCCCGCGGTCCAGCTCCTGCCCCTCCACTTGCTGGTAGAAGAGATCAGAATCCCAAGGCTGGAGATGCAGGGGCCATGGAGGTCATCCACTCTCAGCCCCAGGTTTTCAATTGAGCAAAGTGTGGCCCAGACAGAGGAGTGATTTGTCAGACCAGGGTCACCCAGCTAGTTTGTGGCAAAGCTCGGGTTAGGACCCAGGTTTCCAGACCTCTGGTTCAGTGCCCATTTTCCTTGATGGCCGTCATGAACCAATCGCCCCTCAGTTTTTTTCCTTACTATCTGTCCTTTCTCTCAGGGTCTATTCTATTCATGGCTGTTTTCCCAGCCCAGTGTCTGGTGCATAGTGGGTGCTTAATAAATATTCACTGAAAGCATTGATTCTTTCCTCTCTTGATCCTCCCCTGATCTTTCCCTGCATCTGCGGAGCCTCTTCTTTTTCCTTCCAAGCTCTGTGGGTCTGCCCAGCTGTGGTTCCTGCCCTTTGCTAGTTGCTTATATACCATTTCTGGATGGGCTTTACTACTATATCAGGGCTTGAGGATCGTCAAATTTGCATTTTTTTTACTTCAAACTCATCTTTCCGAGTACTTCTGTAATCACCCTGTGATGAGGGTATTTAAAACCATACTGCTTTTCCCCTCTCCTCCTAAGTATCCCATTGCTATATAAGCACCACTGTTCTTTAATGTCTCTTCCTTTCCATTGTCAATATCCTAATCAAGATGTATGATTGACTGGTTTCCCGCTTTCATTCAGTCAGGCCCTCCTTGCCCATCCTGTTCTGAACACTGTAGCCAGAATTCCTAAAGCATTACCTTGCATGTATCTGTTCCGTCCTTGGAGACCTGCAACAACTTCCCATTGCTTCAGCAGTCATGGTCTGAGTCCTTAGCCTGGCCGTCTGTGATCGGGTACCTATTTGCCTCTCCGGTCCCCTCCTGGAAAGTTATGTCTTTGCCAAATGATTTTCCTCGAATGTTATGTGAATGTTTGCTTGCCCACCTTTGCTGAGCTTTGTGTGTTTCCAGTTGTCATCTATTGCCGTAGAACCTTGCTACTCAAAGTGTGGTCCAGGGACCAGTAGCTCCACCCGGGAGCTCACCTGGGAGTTCACTGGAAAAGCAGCATCTCAGGCCAGATTCCAGACCTACACAATCAGAATCTGCATTTTGACACAATCCCTAAATGATTTGTGTGCACATGAAAAATTGGGAAACATGATCTTAGAACAAGGCTGTCAGCCTTGACTAGGTATTCAGATCCTCTGAGGACCTCTTAGACAATACTGGTGCCTGGTCCCCATCTCAAATTTGGATCTAATAGGTTGGCCCAGGAACCAGTATTTTTTTTAATTTTCTCCAGTTATTAATAATTCTAATGGGTAGCCAAGGTTAAGATCAATTGCCTTAGTAGAATTCTCTGATTCGCCCAGAATAAATTCACCGTCCGACCAGCATACCTTCAACTTTTCTCATTCAGCCTTGCCCGGTAGGTGTAGTCTCATACATAACTGATGGTACAAACTTATATGGAGGCAATTTGACAACATCTATCAAAATTACAAATATGTATATATTTCCTTTAATTCAACAGTTCTTTTTTTATTTGTATCTATCCGACAGATTAACTAGCACGTGAAGGGGAAGGGCTTTCCTCTCCACCACTGCTTAATCACTGAAGCCTCACATTGAGGTCATTTCTGTCCTCTGGTCCCCCCTTCACTTGCGGAAGTGCTTGGCCATGTAGCACCCTGTGCTGTGTTGCAGGCACTCAGCCTACTTCTCCTTCACTGTGACGTCATCCAGGAGGGAAATGTCCACTTCCCAAAGAGCTTGATGTCAGGGGTCTCCGCTGTGGGTGCAGCTGTCTCCCATGCTGTCGTACCAAGGGCACAGCCAGGGCATTTCTGTCCCTTGTTTGTGGGCCACGTACACTGTGGCACAGACAGGAGAGCTGATCCCTCATATGGCTTCTGGGCTACCACTCACTTTTGGTTCCTTTTGTAACTTACTGGCTGTGCCTTCTCAGTCTCTTTTGCTGGTTCCTCCTCATTTCCCTAATTCTAAATGTTGAAGTCTCCAGGACTTGGTCCTGACACAGCCTCTCTTCATCTGCATGGTGTTCCTAAGCAATGTCATCCAGCCTGACATATCTGTACACGAATGACTCCAGGCCAAAAACCTCTCTCCTGAATTCCAGAAGCCTTTTGACATCTAGGCCTGCATCTCAAGCTAGCTGTCTAATCTGCTCTTAATTCCTCACCCATCTTGGAGATGGGGGAACCATCTTTTCTAGTCTTTACTAGCTCAGAAACTGGTAGCTCCATTATTCTAGTTGCTCAGGCTAGGAAAAAAAAAAAAAAACCCAGGAATAAAACCCCCAAACCTTGGAATTATTCTTGAGTCTTCTCTATTTCTCATCCCATATCCAGTCCATCAACAGATCCTTTTGAAATACCATCTCCAGAATCTATTACCTCTTACTTTCCCCACTGCCACTGCCCTGACCCAGTTGTTGTCCTCTGACCTGGATTACTGTACGAGCCTCCTGACTAGTCTCCCTGCTTTCACCCTCCCACCTTCAGTCAGTTATCAACACAGCAACAAGAGGGATGGTGATGATGATGATCATTTTGAAACAGGGTCTTGCTGAGTCGCCCAGGCTGGAGTACAGTGGTGTGGTCGTAGCTCACTGTAACCTTGAACACCTGGGCTCAAGCAGTCCTCCCTCCCCAGTAGCTGGAACTACAGGTGTGAGCCACCATGTCTGACCAGAGGGATTAGAGAATAAACAACATCAGTCCCACCATGTCTTTACCTTTGTTAAAACCATCCAGAGACTTCAGTTCTCACATAGTACCCTCAAATCCTCCATGGTCTCCAAGGCTGTGCATAATCTGGCCCTGGCAGCATCTCTGTTCTCCATCCACTGCTTTCCCCCTGCTCACTCCCTTGCCTTGGCCTTTTGGCCCAGGTACCTCAGGGTTTGCTCCTCTGTTTCATCCTGGCCTCCCCAGACCTCCCTGTATAAACCGGTAGTAGCCCCCTCCTTGTCCAATTATTCTTCCCTGTTTCGCTGCTTTATTTTGCTTCACAGCACATTTGCCCCCAGACATGTTTTGTTTGCTGTCTGTCTCCTATGCTACGCTATAAACCCCTTGAGGGCAGGGGCTTTATGTGGTTTGCTTATTGCTGGAATTTCTATGCATGAACAAAACCTAGGATGGGGTGGGTACACAGATATGTGTTGACTCAATGAATGGACATGTGCTAAATGATGTGTGTACAAGGGTGTCTGTTGCAGTATTATTTTTAATAGCAAAAGATAAAAGCCTAAATGGCCACCAACAGGGAGCTAGTTTTGCAAACTATGGTAATTTTCGAAATGCAGTATTAAAAAGAATAAGACATCCCTATATATGCTGATATGCAACAATGGCAAAGTATATTAAGTAAAAAAAAAAATACAAGCTGTGTATAATCTACTGTCTTTTGTGTATGTGGAAGAGTTTATGTGTAAACATGTATACTAGCCTTTGAAGGATGCAGCCCTGCCTCTCGGAGGGTCATTTTCTGACCCTTTCAGAGTGTAGTCTTTCCCCTGGAGGCCATTTAACCAAATTAGGGAGAAAGAATCCTACCTCTCTCTTCCTAATGTGGTTAATAATGGTTGATATTGATTAAAAAGGAAAAACTTGACTAATCCTGATCATGTTTCCAAAAAAAAAAAAAAAAGGTGGGGGGTGGAGTGGTGTTGGGATGGGAGGGCTCTCACTCAGGTAGCCCTGTTGGGTGGATGTGTTGTCGCTACTCAGAGACTGAGTCACGACTGCTCAAATCCCTGAAGAGACAGGGCAGAGCTGTACGCAGGGAGCTAAAAGGGGCAATGCTCCTCAGGTAATTTTTAATCTGGTCTGATCTGGTATGAGTGAATATTGGCTCTTGGTGAGTTTTCCCCTTTCTCCTTACAGTCAGTCAATTGTGTGAACTTTTTGTCCTGGGTTGAGAGATTCTTTTCTTTCCTGGCCCAAGTCATGGAACAGAGAGGAAACTTTCCATTGTCTCTCAGTTGTCCAGATTTAATTGGACCCTCATTTCATGCTCTCACCTCTATCCTTCCTTGCCAAGGGCTGCCTTGGACTTTACCCGTCTCTGAGAAAGCAGAGATATTTTCAGCCCAGTGACATTAGCTCTTTCCTTTTTAAGTTTCCCTCACAGCAATTCTCACTCTGGTGAGGGGTTACCCAGGCTTCATTGCAGCTTCTCACCAGACACAGGGAAAACCTGACTGATCAACGCAAACTTTCTTTATGTTTACATCATGATGAGGGCGACTTTTCAGTAAGTGGAAATGGAAGAAGTGTTTCTGTGAGGTGGTTGTGTCAGTGATTTGTTAGCCTCTTTGTCAGAGGACGCGATTGAGTTGCCTTGACTCTCTTGCTGTAACCAAATTCTCCTCTCCTGGTGTGCTGGGAGGCCTGGCATATTATTTTAGGTCTTAAGACTTTTTGAGTAAGCTAGAAAGTATCCCATCCACTCCCACATAGGGGTGGGGAACCTGTGGCCTTAAAGCCAATGTCGCCCTCCGGATCCTTAAGTGCGGCCCCTTGACGAATCCAAACTTCACAGAACAAATCCCTTTATTAAAAGGATGTGTTCTATAAAATTTGGATTCAGTCAAAAGGCCACATGTGGTCGCAAGGCCACGGGTTCCCGACTGCTAAGTCATGTCTCAAGTGCCATGGTTTGAACAAAATGGTCACATCTCTACCTTCATCCTGACTCTGAAGAACAAGGTAGCCACTGCATGTTTTTTTCTTTTATTTGGAGACAAAGTCTCACTCTTTTGCCCAGATTGGAGTGCTGTGGTGCGATCAGAGTTCACTGCAACCTCAGACTCCTGAGCTCAAGGGATCCCCCTGCCTTAGCCTCCTGAGTAGCTGGGAATACAGGTGCATGCCACCACGCCCAGCTAATTAAAAACAACATTTTTTTTAGAGATACGGTCTCTGTTTTGCCTAGGCTGGCCTTAATCCAAGGGGCTGGGATTATAGGTGTGAGCCTTTGCACCTGGCTGCCAGTGTATTTTGTTTTTTGTTTTTCTCAAATCATTCTTATTCTCTTAGACTTCACTGTATCCAGTACTGAGTGTGAGTAGAAAGGGTAACATTTATTAAAGACATATTGCAATGTTCCATGATTGTAAATTGTAGAAGCAATGTTTGCATTTCACATAAACTAGTTTTGGAATTACATAGATGAATGTGTTTTCAAGTGTTGGCCTTGGCATGTTTGCTCTTTAATTTAAAACAAACAAAAACACAGTATTTTCCATTTTAAACTTTCTTTGTGTTTAAATTATGTTTAGGCTGCTAGAAAAGTCTTGCTGTTGATTTATGAGTCAAGAAACTTCATCTGTCTATAGGTTTATAAAGATGCAGTAAATGGATAAAGAGACTTATTTAATTGAGAGAAACAGTGTTGCCAGCAGCTGAAAGCATAAAGGATAGTTTCCACCTCTGGTTTCAAAGCAAGGAAGTACCTGTGTGAAGAAGTTTAGAACTGTATTAAATTAGAGAAGTAGGTTAGAGCAATGTAGGTTAGGTTAGTTAGAGCAATGAGGTTTGAGGCAGTTGCAGCTGAGCAGAGAAAATGGAACCTTTAGAGTCAAACCAAGGAAGTGCTGATATAATCACCTATTGGTTGGCAAGTCACTCACCTCCTCTGAACCTTTGTTGTCTCATCCATAAAATGGGGATAATAATAGTACCTACCTGATGAGCTTGTTTTGATAATGAGGTTATCTATAATAGAGTCCAAAAGCTGTTCTCATAACTGACTGTCATAACACATATGAACAACGTATTTTAGATAACTACAAAGAAGATTCTTTGCCTGTTTTTGATAGATACTGATGGTAGGGATAGGAGTATCTTTCAGTGTGGGATACCTTAAACATTCTGGAAGTAAAAGATGAAAGAAAAGAAAGGAAGAATGCTTTCTAGAACAGCAAGGTTGTATAGTGAAGGATTATTATAAAACTGAATGCATAAAGGGAGGAGGAAACAGACCCAGCTCTGCAGAAAGAGTACTTAAATTGTGGGGAGAAAATCCTGAGTCAGCTCTAGGATTCATGTACTATGAAGTATGATTTCAAGGCCAAATTATAGATAGCCTTAACAAATAAACAGTGTACAATATTCACAATTATGTTACATTTACATTTTCATTGATCTGATTATTACTATAATCTGATTATAGTAGACATTTTCATTTCCACTCCTTAATTTGATTTTCATCTGTTTCAGTAAGAGTGAATTACCCTTGGCTCATTCAACATGATGCAGAAAAGCAAAAGAGGAATCTTTCTGATAATGTGAGCTATGTACCTTGAGAAGAAAGGTTTATTTCAGCTGGCAAGAAAACAGAATTCTTTCCCAAAGGAAATAGATGAGAGAAACTAGACTCAATCAGGAAATTCATATTCCATTCATTTATTCATCAAATATTTATCAAGTGTCAGGCACTATGCCAGATGCTGCCAACTGAATCCCCTTTGGACAGTCCCTTGCATTTCCGGGCTTTTCACATTCCTGTTTCTCTTCTTCTACCCCAGTATTAAAAGATAATAGCCTGAAACATTAGAGGAAAACAATGAAACCAAAATTTGATTCTTTGAAAAAAAACTCCAAGAAAATTGACAGACCTCTACCTAGATTGACCAAGAAAAAGAAAGATTCAAATTACTAAAATGAGAAATGAAAGAGTGTGCCTTACTAATGATCTTACAGACATAAAAAAGGATTATAAAGGAGTGTTGTGAACAATTCTATGCTAATTATGTCATCTAGACAGACTGGACAAATTCCTAGAAAGATACATAGAACACTGCCACAAACATTCACGTACAAGTCTTTGGTTGACATGTTTTCATTTCTCGTGGCTAAATAGCTAAGAGTGACATTGCAGTGTGTGAGAGTTGCCAGTAGCTCTACATTCTTGCCAAGACTCGCTATTGTGGACTTTTTTAGTTTTAGTCGTTCTAGTGGGTGTATAGTGGTATCTCGTTGTTTTAATTTGTGTTCATCTGATTACTAATAATGCTGAGCCTCTTCACATACTAATTGGCCATTTGTATCTCTTTTGTGAAGTGTCTGTTCAAATCTTTTGCCTATTTTTATTAGGTTGCTTTTCTTATTGAGTTCTATATATATATATTCTGAGTTATTTATATATTCTTTTTAAGAGTGCATTATGTGTTCCGGATATTGTATTGTGTTTTCTCCCATTTTGTGTTTTGTCTTTATTTTAAATTTGTATATATGTGTGAAAGAGAGAAAGAGGGAGAGAATTTTTTTGTGTGTATGTGTAGACAATGCATTCTCTTGGCACAAAATTCAGAAATTACAAAAATTTATCTGATGAAAAATCTCTCTTTTGCCCTGGGCCCAATATCGCCCTTCCCCTGGCAGAAGATTTCCCTTCCAAGAGGAAACCAACGTTACCAATTTCTGGAGAAACTTTCTAGAGATATGTTATGCATAAATATGAAAGTGGGTGTGTGATCTTTTTAAAAAAGCTGGTAGCATACCTTACACACTGTTTTGTACCTTGCTTTACACGTAACCATAGTTCTTGGAGGTTGTTCCATGTTGGTACATGAATACCTTCGTTCTCCCCCTTTCCTCCTCTTACTTCCTTTTTAATGATTGCATAGTATTCCATTTTTTCAATTAATTCAACACTTCCTGTCCCAGATGAGAAGTCTGTGCTAGTGATTCTTTTTCTTCTTTGCAAAATCATCTAATGCTCCTAGATTTTTCTTCTTTTCTTAAATTTAGTGATTTCACCAGTCTTCTGTTATTTAGGTGTATAGGTGTATTATTTATTAATTTTTTTTTTTTTTTTGGTATTCCCACTTGAAACCAGCGGCCCATTTAGTTTTGCTGCTGCTTCTATATGCTTTTTGTTCTTGCTTCTCCTTTGCTGGAGAAAGGACTTATGGATGTTTGAATTTTAGTCCTTTTTTGGTTTTATTTTTTCTTATCTCTTTTTATTGCATTATATTTTCAAATCCATATATTGTGAGATTTCCTTGATTTGATCTCCTAGATGATGGATTTAGTTTTCACTTCATCCCATTCTGTTGTTTCTACTTTTCTCTCAGATTTAAACTTAGGCTCACTTATGTTGATTTATCAGTTGTGTTTTTGGGCCTGCTCTCAGAATGTGATGTCTCAATGATGCTCTTGGTCTAGGGCACCTCTAGACTCAGTAAACTGGATTTCTAGTCTGCAGCTGGAGGGGTGAGATCTGCTTCTATTTTCTTGGGGGTGCACATGCTGTCCCCTCAAGCATCAAGGCTTGTTCTTATGCTACCAATGGGGTGCATGTTTGTGTGGCCACACATTCATGTGTGGGTTTGCGTGTATAAACATGTACATGTGTGCACAAGCGAGGCACAGAGACCCTGCAGTCAACCTTTGCCCTGGCTGCGGTGATTGGGAGGGGAGAGGGCTTAGACTAGGTCCTGGGAATTGCTGTTAGGTGGGTGTCTGGTGTGTGACTGATAACAGGACAGTAGTTGGTTGGACCCTTCTCAATTGAGGAAGTAGGGAGTTACCCTGCAGTTGGAGAATTTCACAGCTGTTCCCAAAATGTCCTTCCTCTTCTCTTTCTGCCAGTTGTACTAGCAATTCAGCATTCCACACAGTCCTTTGAGCACCCCCACCTGCCCTCCCAATGCCTGCTTTTGTTCAGTCTCTGTCATCTCTGAATTTGGGTATTTTTTCAGACCCTGTGTAGAAAATCTCATCTCTCCCCATTTGAACATTTCCCACTGTGGTCTGTTTAGGTTTTGGTTTCTCAACTCTGGCTAAATTTGATCCTGTCTGTTGTATCTGTTCCAGAAATTCCTCAAAATTTCTTATTGACCGATGGCATCCATCCCTGTTTTCTGGCTTTTTAACGGGTTTATTCTTATTTTTGTATTTTTGTCATTCCTTTGGAATTTGGAGTGACACGAGAGTCAGACACAGAGCTTGGCCCGTCACCATTGTGGACTTCGCGTATCTCATTACTTTTCACTGGTGGGGATGTAACACTCTCTTTAGCCAGTTTCCTAGTTTGTTCTTCTCCCGTGTAATTTAATAATAGCAGCGGCTATTAATTTGAATGCTGTGTGCCGTTCATCACATCATAGCTAATTTAATTGTTCTTTCATTTTTTTTTACCTCCCGTTTACCAGGCAGATATTGTTGTAGTTATGCACCGTTGCTTAGCAAACCACCCCAAAGCTAAGTAGGTTAAAACACAAATTTACTGTTTTCTCTCTTGGTGGGTTGTCTGGCCTCAGGTGTGTGGTTTTTGCTTGAGGTCTCTCATGCAGTTCAAGTCGGATGTTGGCTGGGGCTGCAGTCGACCAAAGGCTCAATCGGGCTGGTTGCTCACGGTGAGTGTCTACATGTTACATTGCCATGTGGCTTGGGTTACTGAAAGCATGGTGGATGAGTACCTGGAGGGCATGTCCCAAGAATGAGCATTCTAAGAGACAGGAAATGGAAATTGCTGGGCCATATAAGGGATGTACCTGGAATTGACAGCATCACTTCTACCATATTCTTTCGGTCAAAGCAGTCCAGGTTGTCCTCCCACCCTACGGTGCCGTAGCAGGGGCAGGTAGATAAACAGGCACTGACAGCACAGACGAGAAGTGTTCTGAAAGGGCCAAGCACAGGGCACAATGAGAGTGCCGTGGGTGTTAGCACAACCCGGACTGGGCGAGTGCTGGCGGCTGGGGAGGTCGGTTGAGAAGGAAGACATCTTTGAGGGATTATCTTTGAAGCCGAGTCTTGAAGCACAAGTGGGCATTAGCTAGGTGAGTCCTGGGGAGAGGAAACATCCCATACAAAGTAGGGACGTGAGAGCTCATGGCACTTTGAGGGAACTGCTCATGGCCTGAGGATTGTCCAGGAATTGGGTGCTGCTGGCACATGCGATGGGAGGTAGTGAAGGTGTGTTCTGCCTCCAGGTTCTCTGCATCCTTGGCCTGGCCTGGGATGGCCGCAGCTGGCTCTGAGTGCAGAGTGTGTTAGTGGGAAGCTTAGTGTCTCCTTAGGGAGGTGAGGGAGGTGCTGTGTGAGAGGGAAGGGGAGATCCAGCCCCACCAGCTTCACAGTGGAGACCTTTTCTTAGATCCTCTTCATTCTTCTTCCTTTGATTCTCCTTCTGGTTACATGTTCTGTTTTTCCTCCCTAGTCTGTAGGTCAGGTGAGCACATAGGGTTGAGGGTTGAGGGCAGGTGAGGGAAGGGAGCTAGAGTTGGAGAAGCTACTCCATGCGAGGCGCTTGGCTGAACACTGCACAGATTTTCTCTCATTTGGTCCTCTACGAGGCAGACACTGTCATCCCTGTTTTATAGATGAGGACATAGAATCTCTGAGATGAAGGCAGGAATCTCAGCGAGGGAGGAGCAGGGCCAGGCTGTCACTGTACCTTCCTAATGCTTTCAGACACATGCTCATCTCAGGGTATGTGTCCAGGGTGATGATCTTGGCCCAGGGCCTGGGCTGACTAGGGTGCTCTCAGTTCCTAGTCTGCAGCTGCGGAGGCCTGCTGCCTCTGTCTTCTGGGGGAGGCACATGCTGTTCCCCAATAAGGGAGATTTGTTCTTGTGCCTCCTTGGGGTGCGTGTTTATATGGCCACATGCACGTCTGTGTGTGTGTGTAAACATATATATGCACAAGCAGGCAGAGTTGGGGTGAGGGGGCAAACCTAATCATGGCCAAAAAGTCCTTTGGTTAAAAAGAGAAGGGTGCGGGCCGGGCGCGGTGGCTCACGCCTGTAATCCTAGCACTCTGGGAGGCCAAGGCGGGCGGATTGTTTGAGCTCAGGAGTTCGAAACCAGCCTGAGCAAGAGTGAGACCCTGTCTCTACTAAAAATAGAAAGAAATTAATTGAACAACAAAAAATATATAGAAAAAATTAGCCGGGCATGGTGGCTCATGCTTGTAGTCCCAGCTACTTGGGAGGCTGAGGCAGTAGGATTGCTTGAGCCCAGGAGTGTGAGGTTGCTGTGAGCTAGGCTGATGCCACGGCACTCACTCTAGCCCGGGCAAAAGAGCGAGACTCTGTCTCAAAAAAAAAAAAAAAAGAGAAGGGTGTGAACAGAGTTTTGAAGATCACTTCCCTCTACAATGTGAATGTACTTAACACTAGTAAATTGAATTTTATACTTTAAAATGGTCAGGATGGTAAATTTTATGTTATATGTATTTTACTACTAAAATACTTTCTTTTTTTTACTTAAAAAAAAACAGGCCAGGCGTGGTGGTGCATGCCTGTAGTCCCAGCTACTCAGGAGGCTGAGACAGGAGGATCACTTGAGCCCAGGAGTTTGAGGTTGCTGTGAGCTATGATGATACCACGGCCCTATAGCCCAGGCAACAGAGTGAGACTCTGTCTCAAAAAATAAAATAAAATAAAATAAAGAGAGAAGTTCATAATCCCTGCTTGGCACTGCCTAAGGAATCATTCTAGAGTCTGAAAAAACTTGATGTGTGGGTTTGCTGATGGCAGCTAGAGGGGATGTCTAAGCCTTTTACTTGCACTTTTGGAAGCTGTTTCCTTCACTCCAAAACCCAAGAAGAATGGGTTTCCTGCCTTCCCTATGTGGGCTCCTCCCTTGGTGTAGTAGCACCACTGTGCATAGAATTCAAAATGTTCCTTACACCTAGCTTCAGCATAGCTTCTGGCTGACTGCCACTTGTGTCCTGTGCTACCCTGGGTGATTTTGAGGACTGTCTGCTTTCCTAGGGCATGTATTTCGTAGTAAGATGAAATTCACTAGGTGTAAGTATTACCATCTGCCATTAGTCACAACTGAGGAGGAAAAGCGCTTGGATCATTGAAGACAAATGGGTGCAATAATGTGTTCTGAATCTATGTCCTCAGCATAGGCATCGATGACAGTCATGGCTGAAGATTGAAAAAGGGGACATCAGTTCTATTATCAACAGTTCTCTTTAGCTAAGATGGTTCAACCCGTCACAGCGTCCCCTAACCGCAGTATTGGCATCCACTCACATTGTTCTTGTTCGCAAAGTCCTGCCTTGCTCTTTGGGCTCTGAACAGAGCTTTGAAAAAGCCATTTTATTTTGGTGATATTGTCTTAAATATTTTTTTAGTGTGGTGTAGTAGAAACAGTGTGACTTTGGAGCCAGAGGTAATCTTTTTAATCTTTGCCAAATTCATGGGAAAAATGATATGTTTTCTCATTTTCATTTTGTTTACTATTAATATTGAACAGTTATTGTTTATTGGCTATATTTACATAATTTGTTAATTTTTATATTGTGTTCTTTTTTATATTGATTTTCAAAACTCTTACTATGTTAAGGCAAACAACCTATTTTCATGTATGTTCAAATCCTTTCCCCAGTTTTTAATTTATCTTTTCATTTTTATTATTTGAGTCTTGACATAGAAAAATTGTGATATCTCTTAGTCTTTTCCTTTATGGATTCCGCTTTTGTTTTGGGGTTTAGAAATCCTTTCCTAACCACAAGACTTTATGTATTAATACTATTCATCTAAATCAGAAATCTGCAAACTAAGGCCAAAAGACCAAATTTGGCCAGCTGCCTGTTTTTATGTAGCCTGTGAGTTAAGAATGCCTTTTAGGCTGGGCCTAAAAAACTCACACCTGTAATCCTAGCACTCTGGGAGGCTGAGGTGGGAGGATTGCCGAAGGCCAGGAGTTGGAGACCAACCAGAGCAAGAGCGAGACCCCTCTCTACTAAAAATAGAAAGACACTCTGGGCGTGGTGGTGCATGCCTGTGGTCTCAGCTACTTGGGAGGCTGAGACGGGATGGCTTCAGCCCAGGAGTTGGAGGTTGCAGTGAGCTATCATGATGCCACTGTACTCCAGCCTTGGCGACAGAACGAGACGCTGTCTCCCAAAAAAAAAAATGCTTTTTAATTGTCTTGTTTAAAAATTTTTTTAAATTTTTTATTTTGAATTATAGATTGATAGAAAGTTACAAAAAATGTATATAAAGAGGTCACACTGAGATACCCTTTACTCAGTTTCCTCCAATAATAGTGTCCTGCTTACTTGGGTAACAATACCAGGAAACTGACATTGGTACAATGCACAAGAGTCATTCACATTCCACCAGTTTTATGCGCACTCATTTGTGTGTGTGCGTAGTTCCGTGTGGTTCTGTCTGTGTAGAGTTCTGTGACTGGCGCAGGTGCAGAACTGTTCATCACTATAAGGCTCCCTTCTGCTACCCTTTGATTGCAACGCCCTTTCCCATTCCCCATCCCTAACCCCTCACGACCATCAGTCTTTAGAGTGGTTTTACATTTTTAAATGGCTAAAAAAAATCAAAAGAACTATATTTCATACCATGTGAAGATTAATGAAATTAAAATTTCGGTGTCCATAAGCAAGTTTTATTGGAACGCAGCCACACTTACGTGTCTACCTACTGTCTATGGCTGCCTTTGCACTGCACCAGCTGACTTGAATTGTTGCTGCAGAGACCGTACGGCCCACAAAATTGAAAATATTACTATCTGGTCCTTAAAAAAAGTTTGCCAACCCCTGATATAAATCATCATCTGGTACTCATTTTTAAAAATTTTTCATTTAATTCTTTAAATGACCTGACATTTATTTTTGCGTTTAGTGTTAAAGAAGGATACAACCTGTTTTCTAAATAGTTAACCAAATTCTCCATCAGCCTTTATTGAGTAATCTATTCTCTCTTCCCTGCTTGAAGTTCCATAGTTATGATGTATTAAAACTCAGATCCTTTAGGGATCAATTTAGGGAATGACAGGATGAGTCATTGAGCTATTTGGATATATAATACCTAAGAATCCTCTGGGGATGAGAACCCTCTACACTTGTGTATTAACACTGAATGTTCAAGCCAGATGTGCCCGTGTACAGTAGTATCTGACCACTCACATTTATTTCTAAGTGTAGACACTGTGGTGGGGTCTTATTTTGTTTTTCTGGATTCCACTGGGGATTGCCGATGGCCAAGTGGAGCTGTTTGTTGATGATTTCTGGCACCTTATGTTGGATCTTCTCTGGAACTGGCTGGCTCTTAAAATCCCTTGAGAGAAGTGGCTTGATTTATTTCTCTGGCACTGGTGGGTCAGGAGTTTCGTTGTTTTAAGAGACACATATGAAGGATTGCTCACAACCAGGCACTTCTCTAGGTGCCACAAATGCAAAGGTGAATGTGGTGGTAGTTGGGAATCCCTTGACCAGTAGGTGCCTGTTTAACGAAGTCTCTTATGACAGGGAGGAGGCAGATGGTGGAGGGCTACTAGTCTCTGCTCTGGAGTCTCGGGACTGGATTGTGCCTCTGTTTGTTACGGCTAAGTGACCTTGCCCATCTTCTAACCTCCCTGGTCCTTAACCTCTTTTAGGCATAAAAACAGGGATAATAAAATTCCCTCCCCTCTGCCACCAAGTTTTGATTTAGAGACCAGATCTCGTTCTGTTGCCCAGGCTGGAGTGCAGTGGTGGGATCACAGCTCACTGCAACCTCCACCTCCTGGGCTCAAGCAATCCTCCTGACTCAGATTCCCGAGCAGCTGGGACTACAGGTGCATATCACTGTGTCTGCCTAATTTTTTTAAATACCAGGTTATTTTAAGGGTTAAATGAGACATTAATGTATAAAGTGGCTTGTACAGTGCCTGGGAGAGAGTGTGAGCTTAAACATTCAATTTCTTTATCTTCCCTTCCCTTGATTTAGAGCTGTATGTGTAGATTGCTGTGAAAAGTGTGGATATTTGTCTCCAAGTCCTTAACTCCAAGAGTTTGCTTTCTGTTTTGAGTTTTGAGTCACTTTATAGCCCAGGGTCCTGGATGCTCAGCTGGCCACCTTTTGCTCTCTGCCAAGGATGTCTCAAGGAGAACACTCAGGCCAGATGTCAGAGCCAGGCTGTGATGACAGTCTGAGCTGTTTGTGCATCTGGCCTCCTAAAATTGACGGACTGGAGTCATGATTCCCCATGTGGGTTCCTCTGGTGAGAGCTGCTGGTTTGTGACAGTGGGAAAAATGGCCCAAACCAGGTATCACTGAAGCAGATCACTGAAGGCGAGTGACCTGTGGGAGGCAGCGGTCACACAGGCAAGAGAAAGCCAAGTACCCAGCGATCTTGGTTTGAGCCTTTGCTGAACACGGTCATCTTGGCAGATCTTGCCCTCTGTCCTAAGGATGGGCTCTGTGGAGAGCATGCAGGGCTGTTGAACTAAGATTTTGCTAGAACTCCAGCAGTTTCTAATCCTGTAATTTACCTGTGTTTGAAACACAGTTCCTCCTTACGTGGCCAGACTGTTTTTTCCACCTAGGAAACATGCATCAGAGTATCCTCGGTCATCTGACCTTAGCGTTGATGACACCTCTCCTGGGCGGATGGAGGGATGTGCCTGGACAATTACAGTAGCTCCCTAACCGCTCCCTCTCGTGTCTCCTATATTGTCTCTATTTTTTCTGTGTGCTTTTTCTGAAGTTTTTTGTAAAACTTATGTGTGATTGCTGCTTTCCTACTTAAGAGCTCAGCCATTGCCAATGGCATGCACCTCAGATTCTTAAGCCTGTTATTTAGGATCCCTCAGATTCTGGAGCTAATCTGCTTTCCAGGCCTTATTTCCTGCCACTTTCCCTGGAGTGGCTCATGTCCATCCACGCCGATGTCCATCCATGATGACCAGTCCCCAGCCGTGCCCTCTGCACTTCACCCCAAGGTGATTTTGCTGTGCGGTGTTCTGTGCCAGGAATGCCTTTCTGTTCGCTGACTGTCTCTTTCACAGGCATTCTCTATAATCTGCATGCGGCCTAGCCACCGGAATGGGGTCTTGCCATCTTCTAGTGAACATCGGTGCATTTATGTGGTTTTCTTACAGCCTCCTAGCCGGTAGAAGAGCTGGAATTTAAACCCAGGCCTTCTGCTATCCTGTGAAGCTCAGGTCAGAATTGCTCTCTCTGGAGCCTTCCTCGGAGAGCAGAATTACTCCCTGTTTCCTCTGGGCTCTACTACAATAGGTTATTTCAACTAGATTCCTCAAATAAATTCCTTATCAGCTTTTTTCCTCCACATCTAGAATAGCACCTGGCAGTTAGTGGGAACTTGAGAAGTGTTTGGATGAATACATGAAAGGATAGATTTAGCTTTCCATATCTTCTAACTTGTGGTTTGGGGGAGTGTAGTACCCTGGTAATTAGCCTGCTTAAAACCCCTGTGTGTTGCAAAATATTTTGGTCTCTAGAAGAGATAGGGAGTGATCATTATTTTGTCGTACTCCCTCTGCCGTCTCATGGAGACATAATCAAGCATTTCATTACTTGAAGAAAGGTGCTTAAAACGCATTTAATTATTGATATGTATATTCTAGGAATGTAATCTTTTAGCTAGATTTTATCGAACAACAGCTATACCTAGGAGTGGCTTTGAGGAAATCAGCTCTCCCATAATCTATCAGCACCTTCCTCCACAACAGCCGTAACTAAAACATAATAATAATCTTCAATTGACTTTTTTTTGGGTATCATATGTGAAGTATAAATAAAAAGCATTGAGAAATCCTTGTGGTTTATTTGTCTCTGGCATATTGGCTTCAAGACAAGCCTCCAAGCCCCTCCATGTAAATGGATACCTTGTACCTTAGACCGGGTAATTAAAAAAATGGATACCCCATAGCTGGGCCGATGTGCAGGAGCTGTGTCCTCTCTGACTTTGCTTTACACCTCATGGCTTACAGACAAATAAGGTGGTAAGATTTTTTTCCTCATTCATTCCTCGACTTTGTTCCTTCATCTGTCTCTGTCCCTCCGCTAGCTGTACACTGTCTGAAATTAGGATTTCAGACCACTCACCCTTATTCGCAGAGCTCATTTCTGCCTCTGAATGTCAAGAATGCCCATGCGAGAGGGCAAGACTCTGACCAGTATGAAGTTTAAAGCCTTTTCCTTTTACGCCCTTCCTTCCTGCCATTTTTCTACTTTCCTTGCCTGTCTTTGTCTGGTTACTTAGTTGCAAAACTCTTTTGAGCAGTTTTGGTTTGGAATATCTTATTCCTGCCTTTTCTTTTACTCCTTAATATTTTGACTATGATCAGACTCTCTTGGTTGAGCGCCTTTTTCTTTCCAATGAATAAAGTAACCATGGAAGTAAGAAATCATTCACACTCAGCCATATCAGTAGGAATTTGTGGAATTAGATCTGGAGCAGCCAGGTAGCCAGCCAGTGGACCTCTGGCCTGGAAAACCATCTGCACTTTTGGGTTATAGGCAGACACACTTCAGGATTCTAAAAAAGGTGCCATGGGGAAAATGTGTCTTAGGCCTTGAAGTGCCACAGAAAAACATCTCTTCTAGCTGCTCTGTGGTAAGATACAGATCTGAATTGAATCAATACAACATTTTTTAATGCCACAAAACTAATACAATACTGAGAGAATCCTGTCCACTCTGTACAAGGAGAAAAAAATGAAGCGAAAACACTTTTTAAGGAAGTATGACCTATTTGAACATAGCCACACGATTCCTCCTAATTTAGCACGCTCTTTTCTCATGTTAGGTTTGAGTTGAGGGTTTAAGGACATCGCACCCCCAAAGGTAGGATGTTTGTATGGCAGATCATTGAATGTGAAAGAACTGTACCAGAGGGCAGTTTGAATTTGGTTGTCTCTTGGAAGTAGGGATGTATTTGATCCCTCTTTTTGGTTTAGAGAGACAGGTTAGAATCTGTAGTGACTTTTTGCGCCCCCACCTCCCCCGCATATGTATTTTTGAGACTCTAAAAATTACAGGTTCTCTCCCAAGGAAGAGTAACATTTACATGTGCACATGCAAAATTTGACACATCATTTTTGGTCACCGGGGTGCCTATGGATTCCAGAGAAAGAGTTCCTGTTGTAGAGAAATGGTAAGTTTTTGAGGCAGGGACACTTTTGGTCTTGCTAAAAGTGCAAGGCTTTTGAAGCACTCCTGAGCAGTGGGGGCTGTGAGAGTGGACGTAACAGTAACTGCTTGGCACTTGCTATTGGGAGTTGAGTCCTGCTCTGGTCTGCTCCTCATTTGAGTGATTTTTGCCCTTGAGAGGGTTTGATTTGGCGTGATGATTAATCAAGTATTTGATCACCTAGTACATATTCAGCTCTGTATGGCATTTTGTTTCTTCTAGGTCCTTGTTCTGAAAACCCCCCAAAAAATGCCCTTTCCTTAACTTCCCTTAGGTATTTGACTTGCTTGGTCAAACACTGAGTGTGTATTATGCAGGCAGTACCGTGTCAGATGGTAGCATAAACTCATGTAAAGTAGAACCAGGCTTTGTAAGATGAATGAATGATACAGTTAAGAGGTATTGGGTGAAGGGTAGGAACAGAATGAACATTTATGAAGGGATTATACTAGGCACCTTCTTCCTAAGATACAAGCAGAAGCTCCTGGATTGTGGTGTGGCACAGCCCTACGTGAGGGACCCTAGACCTGGGCCCCGCACATGCCATTTGCGTGACCTCATGCATGTTCCATCTAAGCCTTTTCCTTATATGTAATGCAGACAACTTGGACGGCCTCTGAGGGGTTTACACCCCAAATCTTTGTGTAATTTTGGTGTACAAATGTCAGTGGAGGAATGCCTTATTTAGCTTTATGGGTTTTCACTTGGCAGGATCCTGAGAACAAATTTCAAAGTGGGCAGAAAAGAGAACAGGGTTTTAGGTAGAGTCATGTTTTTTCTTGGGATCTGTCCCCTTTGGGGAGATCTAATCTGTCTTTTGAGAAAGCTGTCTTCTTGGATTTCTGAGTCCTCCAGGTGGGATTGCACATACTTGACCAGCAGCAGAGGCGGTTTGTGTCGTGGGTCTTAGTCATCGTTCAGGTAGGGACAGGCTGTTGGAAGTACCTCCCTTCCTTGAGTGGTGGAAATTTCTCAGCTTGATATGACCAGGCCAAGTTCTCCTCCAGCCTTGTTTTTCTGTTTGGAAAATTTACGCATTCTTTTGCAAGCTGCCCCCTTCGATTTGTGGAGCTCTGTTATGACCAATATTGCATTGCGTCTTAGTTACAATGTGTTATTTAAACACAGATTTTATATCCTATTTTGCTTGGTAGTCTCGCATTGGCACTTTGGCTGACATGTATTAGGTGTTTAATATGTGCTTGAAGTAGTGGATCTTCCTTAGAAGGAGTGAATGAGAATCATGTTTAAATTCAGCTGAGAGTTGGGGAAAATCTTTGCTCCTAAGAATCATAAGAATATCTGGAGAAGTGATTGCTAGTCTGGAGATTCTTTGAAAAAGCTAATAACAGACATTGGAAACTTTGCCAAGGAATGTGGACTTGGGCTCTTTCACTTTGACTTTCTTTATGATCTTGTTAAGAGGTGTTCTTTGCATCAGGCCAGTGGTGGATTTTACTTGAAGGGCAGGTTTTCTAGTAGAAAATCTGTGGAAACATTTTCAGTTTCTGAACGACTTTAACCTACAAATAAAGCTTTGAAACGGGTGGTCTCTTAACCCATGTCTAAAGGAAAGTGTTTGTCTTATAAGAAATGGTCCAGAATCCAAAGTAGGGAAATGTAAAACTGTTTAAGGAAGATATTATACTAACCCAGAAACCACAGACTGGTGGGCCGTGGGAACCTGGAGATACTTGTACAAGCAACCTTGGAGTATATTCGAAATGAGGATTCTGAGGCAGTGGTGGGGAAACTGAACTTCCTCCTAATAAACAAGTAGGGTCCCAGAACTTGGGACATACTAGTTAAGATACATTTGAGTACCTCTTTTTTTGGGGGGGGGGAGAAAAAAAGATAAATCTCTACATCTCAACATTCCATATTGTTCATATCATTGTTTCCTATCTCAATTTTTAAAAATTATATAGATATTGTTATAATTATATGTACTAGTCAACTTTGCTGTTGTAATAACCCCAAAAATTGAAAGGTTTGAAACAAACATTAATTTCTAGGTCACGTTAAGTGTCGGTGGCTGTGAGTCAGCTTCTGTGGCTCTTTCCCACAAGCCTTCCCCTCCTGCAGGAGCGGCCCGTTTGGGACACGCTGGTTTCAAGGTGGAGGGGAGAGAGCAAGAGAACTAGTGGGAACATACAGTGGCTCTTAAAGGGTCTGTTCCGATCTGGTGTGTGCTCATGCTGGAGCAAGTCACGCGGCCATGCCCAAAGTTGTTGGAGTGGGGATGCCTTCCTGGGGGAAATCACTTGGCAATAGTAAGAATGTATGACTCTTTTAAAGGAGGGGAGTTAATAACTATGAGCAATAATTCAATCTACCATGTAATCTGTCCGCTACTTCTTTCGCTGAACATTATTTAGTAAATATATCAGCTAGGATTTATCATTTTAAAATGCTTTAAACACATTATATGCATTTAAAATTTGGATTAATTTGAGGGGAGCCTGACCTGTTGCCGTGAAGTGAAGTGGTAGCTCCTTGTATGAATTCAAGTATTATTCTTCTATTCATCATCGCAGTACCTAGAATCTCCAAAATGGTTTTGAATAGTGGTAAATACTAGGTCTCTAAATTTAGTGGACATGCCTCCAGTATTTCTCATTGTTTGCCACATTGTTCCCTCTGTTTAAGAGAGAGTCTCGCTCTGTTGCCCCAGCTAGAGTGCAGTGGCATCAGCATAGCCCACCGCAAGCTCAAACTTCCGGCCTCAAGCGATCCTCCTGTCTGTCTCAGCCTCCCCACTCGCTGGGACTACAGGTGCACATATTTTTTTCTCAGAAAGCCACCTGACGCTATAGATTTCCAAACTTACTGACATAGTTACTCATAGCACAACCTTATAATTTACAATCTTATATGGGCATCAGATTTAAATAGTTATTGCCTGTTCTCTATTTCCTTTTTCTTCTTTCTATACTGGTCAGGCTTCCTAAGTTCTAGTTTATCTAATTCATCTTTTAGAAGAATTAAATTTCGGATTTGTTTGTAACTTTTGCTCTTTTCTGTTTTTGATTCCACTTTCTTAGGCTCTTTTTTTCCCTTTAAAATGGGAGCACAAAGTAAATGTGACCTAAAATATTCTGTTTCATGGGATAAATCTTTTTCAAATGCATGTTTATCTGCTCTTGAGGACTCTCTGGCTTTCTTTGTTTGTTTTTTGGGTCTGAATGATGAGTTAATATAGGCTAGATGCATTTTTTGGTTTTCTTGGGTCTGAACAATGAGATAATACAGTCTTGTTGTATTTTTATGGTTTTCTTGGATCTGATGAGGTAATAATCCAGGCCTGCTACTTGCTTGCCGTCAGAACAGGTGAATTACTGGATCGCCTGTGTTTCTGCTTGACGTCAGTACAGTCATCTTGGATCCTTAGATTACCAGTTGAGTTATCTGTCAGCGGGGAAAGGAGTTGGAGGAAGACAGGGTCCTGGGCAGTGCAGTTGGGGAAACTTGGCCCAGCTCTTTCCTGTGTCTGGATCCACTGTGGCCTGGCTTCCTTCTTGTTTGCTGCTCTCCCCATCTTGGTTGAGCCCTGTCCCTCCAGCATTTGCATTCTGGCCTGCTCCATGCTTGTTGGACACACCCAGGGCAGCCAACCCAGGTGCCTTCATGCTCCTGTGACTTTTCTTCCCGCATCCCTACCCCTCGTGGGGAGATAAAGCTGTGTGGCTAGGGCGCCCTCTTCTGGTGGCCTTCACTTGGTGTATCGGCCTGTGCTTGGCATCCTCTTGTCAGAGCAACCAGACGCACGCCCTGGTGACGCCCTGGTGGTCCTCGTTTGCCCCACTGTCGGGCCTGCTGCATCCTGTTCCCCCTAACAATTGCACTTTCAAATTGGGGTGCATATGAGGGGGGTTTAGGACATTTTCTACTTCTTAGGTTATCTTGATAACCTTAAGTAACCTCAGTAACATGGGTTAAAGGTGCCGCCGAGTTCTTTTTTCAGTTGTGGCTCAGTCACATCCCGTAGAAAACCTTTGAAAGCTTTGGCATTTAGATGGCAGCCTTTCCTAGTGTCCAGTGTTGATGTGGCTCCAGTCACTGTTTTCCTTGTTCCATTTTCCTCCCGTAGATTCTTCTTTCACTTTCTAGGTTAGGTTAGTATCTGGAGGGCGGGAAAAGGGAGAAAACAAAGGCTTGTGTTTACTTCACTAGGTTTATCTAGAGGTCTAGATTTACAATTTTTAAAGGAGTGTGTAACATTCTGTCTCATTATTGTAAACACAGTCGTTTCCTGGTTATCGAGCCTTTGGGGTTTTTCCAGGTTTCGCTCTGTCTTTGTTGTGTTGTGAATACTTTTGAACAGCACATTTTTGAGATTGTCCCTTTATGTTTATTTTCCAAATTGGGCTTAAATTTAATTTTACAACAAAACCAACAATCAAGAGTATTCTGTTCAGTTCGTATGGGACACGTCTGTTCTTCAAGCATCTGCTGTGTACCTGGCACGAGGGAGGTGCATCATGACAGGTGAGGAGCAGCCTGTGCATTCAGAGAGTCGCCGTTCTCCCCTTCACTGTAAAGGTGCCTCGAGAGGCTTTGCCAAGCTCTTCTGAAACTGGATCATCCTGTTGCCCTCATTTCTCTAATATTATCAAAAAGGGAAATCAGATTATTTTAGTATGACTTGTTTCTGTTACGTCTATATTGGCTCCGATGCATACCACTCTCTTTTCATAAGCCATATGCTTACTGTGATACAGAATTTTTACCAGTGATTTATTGTAATTTAATATTCTGTCTTGTGGCTGGCTGACCTCAGTGGTGGATCTTAAAATTTAAATTCTTTGAAGCAGACAGTTTTCTAAAGCAATCCAGCCAGCTCTGTATCTCTCTTTGTAGGGTAGAAAAAAAGGAGGAGGAAGAGGAAGAAAAATGCTTTTACAGTGGAACCTATGTGGTGAGAGTTGATATTTTGTAGCAATGGGGAGTCTTCATTTATTTATCAACTGGGTAGTTGTAACTCCCCACAAGGGCTATTCTAAATATCTATTGCTTTGATAAAATCATTAAGACAGTATATTTGAGGCACCAACTATGACTCTTAATGCAATTTTTTTTTGGCAGCATTTATTACATGTCTACTGCAAAGCCAGCTTCATAGTTTATAGGGAGGTGCAAGAATACTTACAACTACTTACAAATAAGTAGGTTTTTAATTTTTTTCAGTGAGTGAATAGTGATAGAGCCCCTACTCCTACCATGTTCCAGACACTATTCCAATTGCTTCCATGTACTAACTAACTCAATTCCATTATACCTGTTTTATAAATGAGGACACTGGGGCATAGAAAGATGAAAAAGCTTGCTTAAGTCACACTGCTAGTAGATGGTGGAACTAGGGTTCAAAGCTGGGCAGTGTGGCTCAGGTTAGTCTCAGTTGCATTGTCATTCCACAGACAGTTATTGCATACCTTCTTTGGCAAGGAATTGAATTGGGTCATTTCTAAAATTTATTCATTCATTCATTAAATACTTACTGAGTAGCTACTGTGTGCCAGGGGTAGCATGGTCTCTGCTCTTATGGAATTTACAGAGACTAGCAGGGAGTCAGACAGTTGATCAATATATAATACATTTTCAAATAGTGATAAGTCTTGTAAAGAGAGAAAGCCATAGAAGGGGCTGGAGGGTGCAGGGTTATTTTTAGATTTTATGGGTTGAGGAGGCCTCTCCGAGTAGGAGAGCAGTCATTTGAGCAGAAACGTGTTTGTTTGAAGGGAAGAGCCAGCCACATAGGGATCTGGAGGGGGAGGAGTGTTCCAGTGACAGAGAGCAGCAGGTCCAAAGGCCCTGGGGTCAGAGCGAGCCTGTGCAGTGAAGGGCTAGACGGAAGGCCGGTGTATCTAGGGGCTGGATGAACTGAGGGGAATGTTGGCCATGAGGTTGGAGAGTAGGGTCAGGACTAGTCATGTCAGCTCTTGCGGATTATGGGATGGAGTTAGGATTTTCTTCTGAATGTCTGACTATAGAGTAGCAAAAGTGAAACAGGAGGCTTTTGTGTCGAGTCAAGCGTTCTATAATTTACGTTGGTCATAAAGGTGCTGCTACCACATGCCACCTGCCTTAGAGCTCAGATCTGTGTTTCTGTGAGTTCAAGACCAGCCTGAGCAAGAGCGGGACCCCGTCTCTACTTTAAAAAAAAAAAAAATAGAAAACAAATTAGCCAGGCAACTAAAAATAGAAAAAATTAGCTGGATGTTGTGGTACACACCTGTAGTCCCAGCTACTTGGGAGGCTGAGGCAGAAGGATCACTTAAACTCAGGAGTTTGAGGTTGCCATGAGCTAGGCTGATGCCATGGCACTCTAGCCCAGGCAACAGAGTGAGACTCTGTCTCAAAAAAAAAAATTAAAACATTATATTAAAATAAAGAGATTATAGACATTGGTAGCTTGTCACCTATTGGTGCTCAAGTTATATTCCAAGGAAAGCCCTGGAATGGAAGCATACGGGTGTTTCCCCTGGTTGTGTATCCTAGGAGGGAAAAATCTGGAGTATGTGACAAGATCTGATTGACTGACTCTTCCTTTCCCACCCCTGACAACTGATTTGAGAACTGTTTAACTCCACACTGTCTGGCCAAGACATTTCAGACCTTTACGTGGGCTGTTCCTGGAAGATTATTGGCTGAGGTCCCCAGAGCAAAAGGTTAGGGGAGTTGGCTTGGAGTCACCGCTAGACCTGGGGAGAGACGGGCAGATAATCACACACACACAAACACACACACACACTCACATACACACACACTCACACGAATAGACAGTTACATTCTTTGGGGACTTACAGTGTTTGTGGATAAGTTAGATGTGTAAATAAATGATTAAAACTCTGAAAATTGCTTCAGTGGCGATGTTTTCAGAGTATTGAGAAGGGAATGACTAATTCTCCCAGGCAGTAGGTCAAGGAAGGCTTAGGAGGAGAGAGCATTTGAGCAGATTCCTGTGAGATATTTGAAGATCTCTGTGTTTAAAAAAAAAAAAAAAAAAACAACAAAAAACCAAAAAGCAGTAGGGAGGGATTTCAAGCAAAGACGGGGTATGAAACAGCATGGTGGGGCCTGGGAGTGAGATGGTGAGAAACAAGGCTGCTAAGTTTGGTCCAGGCCAGATTGTGGAAAACCGCCATCTGAGCTGACGTTGGCTCATCTGACCTAAGATTTTGAATTCTTTCTTTCTTTTGTGCAGTGTTGGGCCACTGACAGAGCTGCTCTGAGGTCAGTGTGCTAGCGTTGATAAAATGCTGTGGTTGGGCCTCTGCAATGCCTGTCATGGTGTCTTGCCTGAGATCAGTGTTTCACATGTTGACTGCCATGAGAGTTGTATTCAGCTCACCCTAGTTTTGACTCTAGGGTTGTGTGAAGCATATTTAAGATCTTACTTGTTGATGTTCTTATTATTACAGTTAATATGGACAATTTAATTCTAAAAATGTGAATTAAATGAATAGAAGTCAATAATTCTCATTTTTCTATGTATGTTTACCTTTAAATTACACTCAAAGTTTTTATTCTATTTTCGTAATAAAACACTATAGCCCCGAGGAAAAGTTTCTGTTTTGTGTGTGTGTGTGTGTGTGTGGCAGTCAATGAGTTAAATATTAATATTTACTGAAATGACCAAGACAAGATGGTTATCTTAGAGTTCCAGAGAAGATGATGTCCCTTCTCAGACCCCCAGACACTGGGGTGTGGACGTGGTCCCAGTAGCTGAGACAGCAGTCAGATGAGTGGCTGGTCTCTAGCTGGGCTCTGCAGTCACGTCCACACCACGAGCAGCTGCCGGGCGTGCGATGCCACAACTGACGAGCTCCTGGACCTGCCCTGCGGTCAGAAGCATAGCTGAGAAGTGTGCATGGGGGGTGATTCCATTCCCAGGAGTACCTTCTGTAAAAATGGTGCCCTTTTAGTAATTACAAAAACTTTTCATATTGCATAAGTATGTGATTAAGTGATCTGTGGTCAGTGCAGATGGGAGACAAAGGAAGGCGCCTTTTCTGGTGCTTGAGCTGAATGGTACTTTCCATCACCCACAAGCTGGTGACATTGCCCTTGACCCCAGGCCATGCTTCCCTCTGCCTTGTCCCCTCCCTCTTCCCACAAGCCCCGTGATCGGCTGGAGCTCATGGATATGACTGCTAGGTTGACCTCTGGCTTCCTGTGTGTTCTCTCATCTAGGGGCTGGGCCACATCCAGCCTGCAGAGCTCCAAGGAGAGAGAATATGGGAAAGCACCTCCCTGTTCCCAGTGTGTGATCCAGTGACCCACAGGACACCTTTCCGTGGTGTCCTGTCTCTTACCATATTCCTTAGTCTTTGTCTCCCAGTGATTCCAAGGTGATGTTCAGAGGCTTTCACATCTGCTAGGCAGGGCTCTGTTCCGTTATCTGGTTTCTTAAAACCAAGAAATGTAACTGTAAGACTGGGTGGGCCCTTTCAATTTCACAGCCTTTTTTGAATATTGTAGGGACATAATTTATTTAGGTGGCTTCCTACTAAGGCCTAAAGAGAAAGAGGTCTGTCATTTTTCTATTTCTTTTTGCTCATCAGCAATGTAATTTTTCAATCTTTCCTTTCTTTTCTTTCCTGGTATTTGTTCCCCCAACCACTTCCTCTCTCCGTTTTAAAACTTTTTTATTGAGGAAAATTTTAAGCATACACAACAGGAGAGAATTGTATGATGAAGCCGCAAGTACCAGCTTCAACAATTACCAACTCCCCCAGCCTGAGCAAGAGTGGGACCCTGTCTCTACTAAAAATAGAAATTATCTGGACAACTAAAAATATATATAGAAAAAAAAATTAGCCGGGCATGGTGGCACATGCCTGTAGTTTCAGCTCCTCCGGGGAGTCTGAGGCAGGAGGATCGCTTGAGCCCAGGAGTTTGAGGTTGCTGTGAGCTAGGCTGATGCCACGGCACTCTTGCACAGGCAACAGAGTGAGACTCTGCCTCCAAAAAAAAAACAATTACCAACTCTTGAACATCTTGCATCATTTATAGCCCCACCTACCTGTTCTTAATTATTCTGAAGCAAATGCCAGACATCTTATCATTTCATCTATAAGTATTTTAGTATATATTTCTAAAAGATGAAGACTTTGGAAAATCATAATACTTCCATTATCACACCTATATTCCTTAATATCATCAATATTTAAATTTCCCTGAGTATCTCAAAATCTTTACAGTTTGTTTTAATGCAATTGCTTGATCTCCTAAGTTTCTTTACATCCTTAGGTGCTCCTTCTCTCTGTTTTTTTTTTTTTTTCCTTGCAATTTGTTTATTGGAGAAGCTGGATCTTTGGTTCTTAATAGTTTCACCTGGTGTGGATTTTGCTGATTGTATCCTTACAGTATCATTGAACATGTTCGTCACTTCTCTGTATTTCCTATAAATTGGTGTTGTGTCTAGAGGCATGTTTAGGATTCATATTTGATTTTTTTGGTAAGCATACTTCATAGGTGGCAGTATGAACTTCTTTTAGGTGGCACATAATGTTTAGTTTTCCTGTTGTGATGGCTGATTGAGTTTTTATGTGTTAAGTATTTAAGAGGATTCAGTGCCCTTAACGTTTGCCTGGGCCCAGGTGTGGGGTGGTCTTGAGAAAGTGGGAAAAACAAGAGTATATGGTGTGCTCAGAGTTCTTTCTCTGTTGAGTTCTTACAATGGTGGGGCTCTTGTGTTCACTGTCCCTGAACTATCTGCTTGTGTTGGTTCCTCCAGCACTTCCTGAAAGATGAATTGGCACGAATTTGATCCAGAACACTGCCATAGTTTGTTCCTCTTGGTCATGAAAGATCTGTTCACTCAAGAAATACTGAGTAAGGAGAGGCTCAGATTTTTCGAAAGTGCTTTCTGTAATTTAGAGGTGTTTCCTAGTTTGGCTAAACCAGTTGCCTTTGCTGATACTCTCCAGGCGTGTGTTTCCCTTTAATTTGTACGGTAACTCTTTTCTTCTTTTAGGATCTCATTTTGCCGAACGGCGGAACTCCAGCAGGCACTTCAAGTCCGGCTTCTTCATCTTCCCTTCTCAACAGACTTCAACTTGATGATGACATCGATGGTGAGACCAGAGATCTCTTTGTCACAGTTGACGATCCCAAGAAGCACGTGTGTACGATGGAGACCTACATCACGTATAGGATCACCACCAAGGTAGGTCCCTTTGTTATATATGCCTGTGTTGAGTAGTCTTGGAATTGGGGTCCTACTTCCCTGACTTCTGCCTTTGCTTTCTCCCTCCCTTTGTTCACTTTTGTTACAATCGCGGATGTGACTTTTTGAGAGAGTGCATGTATTCAGATTAAAAGGACTATATCTATATATACAGTGGGTTTTTAAATCTTAAAATGAGGAAGAAATTATCACTAAGATCTTTCAAGTAAACATTTAATCCCTATACTTGCACTTATTTTCTACCATGATACTATTTAATATGTTAATATTACTATTGAAATTTATGAATCATTTTATCAACCTAAATCACTGTGATGAGACCATGATTGTAATTTGGCCTACGTGGGCTTGTTGGTAGGGGGAGAAGGAATTAGAGGACAGGAATTAATACTTAACCTCCTGCTGTGTGCCAGGCAGGTAGTGGGCGGGGTGTCAAGCTTTAATTATTATTACAGCAATACTAAAAGTTGTATCTTTTAGTTACAGTTTTGCAGATGAGGAAAAGGGAAGCAGAAAGTTTTAAGTAACTTGTTCAAGGTCACAAAGTCTAACCAGGATTCTGACTTGAATTTGTGGGACTGTACAGCCCATATTGAAAAGTAAATCATAGAAAAATAAATTCTTTGGAAAGAAAGACAGAGAATAAAATACACTCGTATTTTGTTTCTTCATCTTTTATTAGATAAAAATGTTGTATTTTAAAAATTATACAAGTACTGTATTACATTATTGTAAAAAATAAAAGAAACAATGCTAAAGACCAAATATGGAGTAGAAACCAGGAGTCTTCCTTAGCCCTTCTCATTTAGGTGGTGGTTCTTGCTGAAAGCAACCATTGCTAAAATTTGGTGCGTGTCCTTTAAATCCTTTTTCTTTGCATTTACATTCACATACATATAATTAGAATATATATAATTTAGATTTCAATGTAATAGTGTTGTCTAACGTTCCCTTTCATTTTACGGTATTTTTCAAGACCTTTCTATGTTCATGTGACTATATCTAGCTTATTCCTTCAGTCTCTGCATAATTATTTACGCAATGATTGTACAATATTTTTTCTCTGTGGACATTTAAACCTCCCCCAAGTTTTTGATATTATTACCCTGTCCTTTCTGCACCTGGTTCCCGTTTGAAGATTTGTCTGTGCGTACACGCACGTGCACAGGTACACACACCGTCTCTCCCCAATACCACTGCCACTGGAGAAGCCTGCTGCTTCTCCGACGCTGGGCTAGGTGCTTAGGTGTATATTACTTCCTCAGAGGTCCTAGGTTAATATACGTATTTCCAGGAATTATTTCCATTTATTTATTTTTTCCTAGGGTGAACTTATTTTTTACCCTGAAGTCAGTGAAATGCAAACCCTGTTTCTCTTGACTTGGTGCTGTATGCGGCCAAATGACAAGGTGACTGGACTGCCTTGCCGGCACAGCAATGCTTGCCTGCCCTGACATTTTCCCCACCGCTGCTTGATTCCTCTGGTCCCAAAATGCAAATACTGCAGGACTTCTGATAAGTGATTCATAGGCCAGTGCTCATGCCGCAACTCACGTCTTTCCTACGCCTCTTCTTCCCTTCCTTTCCTGCCCTTTTCCCTTTGGATTCTTATTTCTGTCTCTTCTCATGGGCTTAGTTGATTTCCTATAAGTCAGTAAATACCTTAGAGTAACATTTTCCAAGTTACAATCCCACAATTTACTTGGCTGTGATGATTGTAGCCCCTTCAAGATGATCTTGTTGCAGATCTGAGTTTTACTTCTTGCCTTCTCTTCCACATCTGGTCCCAAACCAGACTTTCTTTTTTTTCTTTTGTTTTGTAGATAGGATCTTACTCTGTTGCTCAGGCTAGAGTGCAGTGGAGTCATCATAGCTCACTGCAACCTTAAACTCCTGGGCTCGAGCGATCCTCTTGCCTCAGCCTCCGGAGCAGCTGTGACTACAGGAGCATGCCTCCTGGCTAATTTTTCTATTTTTTATAGAGATGGGGTCTTGCTGTGTTGTCCAGGCTGGTCTTGAACGCCTGCCTTGGCCTCCCAAAGTGCTAGGATTACAGACGTGAGCCTCCACACCTGGCCCCTCTTTTCCTGTTTCTAGTAGTGACATCAGGTTTGATATCTTCGTGGTGTGTTTGGAGACTTCTTTCTGAAAGGTGTGTTAAAGGATATGTAGAGGTGTGTGGGCATGAGAGAAAGAAGACAAACAGGGACACAGAATCCCAACACCTGATCCTGTCTTGCGACCTCCACTTCTGCTGAAGTTGTCAAGCAAAGTTAACAGACAGAGGATGAGGCTGTACACATGCTTTGCTTTATTACTTTGAGACTCCCAAATGCTAATTCAGATTTCTGATGACCAAAGCTGGATGACGTACAGAGTTCTTTTCACTTGAGCTAAAATGAGTCTAGGGCTGAGAGCTAATGTAGGCAAAGAATTAACCACCCAGGTCTAAGCTGTCAGTATCTTCTCTCTCCAGTGGTGGAGAGCCAGTTGAGGCATTCTCAGGGCAGGCAGCTCCTGGCTTTTTTCTCTGCAGGCTCCTAGAAAGTATCATAATAATAGCTAGTTATTGATGCTTACTATGTGCTGTACTCTTTTGCAATAGAAACCCTTTCGTTTTTATTTTATTTAATTAATGTATGTTTATTGTAGAAAAAATAGAAAGTGCAAGTAAGCTAAAACAATAACATAATGCTTGTAAGCTCACTAGCCAGAAATAATCATTGATAACTTTCTGTGCTGTTTTTCTCTATCCACTTACACAAATAAGTATTTCGCATGCTGCCAGTTCACTTAAACATTGTGAACATCTTTCTATGCCTGTAAACACTGATAAGCACACTTTTATGCCATCATTTATAAGACTGCAGTAGTGTTCCAGCATGTGGATGTGCCGTCATTTCTTTTGTGCTAAGTGCTTTAAGTATATTATTAATCTTCACACTCAGTGAAGTAGATACTGGTACTGTTCTTATTTTACAAATGAGAAAACAGCATCAGACATATTTAAAAAATTGCCCAAAGACATGCAGCTAATATGTAGTGGAGCTAGAACTTGAGTCTAGGCCTGTCTGTTTCTAGAATTTGTACACTTAATTGTGCTACACTTCCAAAAGACATAATTTCCAAGAGAGAGATGGCTCCCACACTCCCACACTCAGCACTGTGATCCAGTACCATGGCCTGGGTGTTGAAACTGATGATACAGAAATAGACCTGAGGGTGAAGAAATAGAGAAGAACCTTCAACTCCCTCTAGAGGCCCTCCTTCTTTTGTTTTTTACCCTGTCCCCTGACAGCTACTCAGGAGGCTGAGATGGGAGGATCGGTTGAGGCCAGTGGTTTGAGACCAACCTGGACAACATATCAAGACCCTGTCTATAAAAAAAAGAAAAAAAAAGCTAAGCACAATGGCACGTGCCTGTAGACCAACTCAGGAGGCTGAAACAAGAGAATTGCTTGAGCCCAGGAGTTCCAGACTGCAGTGAGCTGTGATTGCACCACTGCACTTCAGCCTGAGCGACAGAGCAAGATCCTGTCTCTGGGGGGGTGGAAGAAGTCTTATGCCCCAACTAGTTCCCCTTTCCAAATGCCTCAGTGGTCAACAGGGTGTAAATGCTGGTCAGAGGTCATGTGTGAGTGGATGTTAGGTGTAACGAAAAGAAGGCCGTTGCCGACTGTGGAAGGAGAGAGTCATGGGTGTGGTGGTGCAGAAACTCACTTTGCAGTGGGTTGGCATGAGTGGGAGTAAGGCAGAGAAGACGCGTGTTGGTAGCTTGGCGGTGAAAACGAGCATAGAGAGCGAGCAGTAGCGGGAGGGGGCGTGGGGGTTGAGGGAGAGGGAGGCTTTTGTGTTTTTGTAAAGGATGAAGGGACTTGTTTAAGTGCCAAATGTCCAGTGTTGGTGGAGAAGGAGACATCAGGTTGAAGATTCGAGAGTGGGATGGAAGCTGCTGGAAGGCGGAAGGAGACAACAGACCGAGCAAAGGTAGAGGGATTGGCCCCCGGTGGGGGAGGTGCCCTCTTTCCATTGCTGCTGGAGAAAGAAGGGAAGTTTGTTCGTGGCAGAAAGTTAGCGGGTTCTTTGCTTAAAGCTGCTGTTTTCTCTCTGAATAGCCGAGGTCTTCTGCTGAGAGTGAGAGGGAGGTTTCCACGTGGGCATCAGAGGGTTTCAGAACTTTTACAGACTTTTTGATAACTGATGTGGAGAATGAAGGAGAGCTGACTAAGGAAGCGTAAGGAGGTTGCTTGGCGGTGTTGAGGGTGCGGGTGGAGACCTTGTGCCAGTCTGCTGCCCGCGTGTCTGTTTCCTCCCAGCAGTGTGTGCTCACACGCTGGGAAAGCAAGACGTGGACGGTGGCGTTTGTGCCAGAGTTGGGTGAATGGACGGGGGGAGGAGCGTTTCAGTCCTTGCGGTAGGTAAGGGCTTGGCACGCTGGGCCACGGGATGGACACTGGATAAAGAAGGAAGTAAAGATCTGAGTGGACGAATGCCAAGGACCTTGAGGTCCCAAGAGGCTGACAAACTAGGGGTGTTGGGGAGCAGAACGGCCTGAAGTACAGGGGTGCTGCTGAGAGAGGGAGATGTGTGGATTTCTGCCTGGTGTCAGTCTGTGGGGAGGCCCTGGAGTGGAAGGGGACATTGTTGGCCGACAGGCAGGCGTATGTGTGAACCACCTTGTCTTTAGGGCATCCAGTTTATGGAAGGGCTTTTGGAAGAAGAGCCAGGTGCCTGGATCTGCAGGGAATCAGGAGAACTGACGGCGCTGTCTGTTGATGACAGCTGGGAGGAGGGATAGAGGGTGTCTATAGCCTGATGGCCTGGGCCTCAGAAGGGTTTCCCCAGGGTGAGGAGCAGTGTGCAGCAAGGAGGACGCCCACAGTGACTCCTGGCCTTGGGGCGAGTGAGGTTTGCGGCATGTGAGAAAATGAGCAGCTCAGGGAGGGACAGACGGCAGGGAGGCTGTATTCTCAGGGGCGAGTCAGGTTTCAGAATTTGAACAGGCTGAAGAACTGCAGGACCCTGTTAATTTGGAATGGGTGTTCCGGAGAGCTTGGTGGAAAGCTCTGAGAGAAAGGAGATAAATGGATGCTCATGTCAGGAGAAAGGAAGCCAGAGGAGCGTGAGGATGAAAGGCCAAAAGCCTTTCTAGTCTTCATTCTCAGGTGTTCTCTTAGGGGGGTTGAGGCAAAATGGGATTAGCTGGTTATTACCTAATAGGGGAAGAGGTCCCTTTGTTGGGAGATGGGAGTCACTTAGACTTCTTAGGATCCAGCTGTGTCCTGGACCCAATCTGTCTGGATGAGCCCGCTGTAAATTTTGGATTGAATGGATATTCTTTGGAAGGGCTCTGGGCCACAGGTGTTGGGCCCATCAGCTCCTGGGGCAGAAGGTGCAGAGAGGGCGCCCTGCTGGGCGATTGATTGGACTGTGGTTTGTGTTTGGTGTCCTATTCTAGATCTGAGTTTAGGTGTATACCCATGACCTCGTGATCTCTGCACATTCTAGGCTGTGGACACACAACGTGGAAGGGCACAGAGCAAAACGATGTAGTGGTTGTCTCTGGTTATGGAATTGCAGGTGGATGCTTTCGTTTACCACAGATGTCAGAAAATAGAGATAAACATGTATTTCTTTATTTTCCTTTCTAACTTAGACCTTGAATTTTACAGAGGAAAAATTTACTACAAACTCACAGTTGGAGTTTTACTGGTCTGCATGTTTTATGAATACTGTAAGTCCTAAAAACGGTTTTCTCTCCAGAAATTCAAAGCAGTGTCTGTGGCCCAGTTTGAGCGGGCGCAGCGTTCCATCGTGAGGATGCATTGCTAGCCTGGTTCCTGGCTCTGCTTTTTCTCCCTGTCCTTGTTTTTCTCTGATCTTTCTCACCTACTTCTGATTTATGTCATTTGATCGTGTTTTACATATCACTACATCTTTTCTAGAACAAGCTGTGGTAAAAATAAGTGAAATAAATGCTGGATCAGAGAGTGTGAGCCTCCTTCTGTTTCATGATGATTTTTTTTACCTTATTGCTTTGAAAACATCAAACACGTTTTTCCTGCTGTATTAAGTTCCCTGTGTCTTTAAGGGAGCTTTTTAAAAATGAGCATTTTTTGATGTGGACTATAAAAATACTATATGAGAATGGTATAAAATTTGGAAAGAAGGGTGAGTATCAAGAGGATGGTTCCCATTATCAGTTCTAAGATTTTTCTTCTGATTTTTTATATCCGTTTTTAACACAAATGAAATCATAATGTATGTACAATTTTGTATCCTGCCATTTTCCCTCAAAACTATATTGAAGCATTTTTTGTCATTAAGAATGTCTTACAAACATAATTACTGATGACCATTGAATAAATATACTACAAATTTCCTTAACAGTTTTTTACTGTTGGATATTTAGGTTACTTCTATTCCTTTGCTATTTTAAACAATATTGCAAATGGAGATCATTATACAAACATCTTTGTCATAGTTTAAACATTTTTTTCCAAAGATAGATACCTAGAAGTAGAATAACAATGATTAGAGACATGAATAGAAAGGAAAACCATAAATAAAGGAGAGAATACAGGTGAATATTCTTATAAGCTTGCAATGGGGATGGGCTCCTTATTGAGACACCAAAAGTAGCAGCCTTTTTTTTTTTTTAATTCCAAAATATTAAGGAGGGTACAAATGTTTTTGTTACATGGATACCTTTCACAGTGCTTACGTCAGGGCTTTTAGTGTGCCCATCACCCAAATAGTGTTCATTGTACCTCGTAAGTAAGTTTTCACCCCTCCCCTTCTCCCCCCTTCTTGATTTCCAATGACATTTATATCTCTCTGTGTCCATCAGTTATCTCCCAATTATTAGAGTACGTGTGGTATTTGTTTTTCCATTCCTGAGATAAATAGTAGCAACCTTAAAAGGGGGAAAAAACAGGATAAAATCAACTACGTAACAGTGAAAAAATTCTGTATAAGAAAAACCATATGGAAATTATGATAGACAAATGGCAATAAAGAGCTTACATAAATGAAAAAGATTTGACTTACAATTTAAAAAAAGACCCCGACAAAAGAAGAAAAATATATGGCTGACAAACTTGTTCAATAGTTATTAAAGGAACAAAAATAAACATGGTATATTATTTTTCAGTTATCAGTCCATCAAAGATAATTAGTTCCTGGCTGGGTGCTGTCTCTCACGCCTATAATTCTAGCATTTGGGGAGGCGGAGGTGGGAGGATTGCTGGAGGCCAGTTCGAGGCCAGCCTAAGCAAGAGTGAGACCCTGTCTCTACGAAAAATAGAAAAA
>CAUYSK010056467.1:0-18766 GCA_963575035.1 Avahi laniger
AAAACTAGCCAGGCATGGTGGTGCATGCCTGTAGTCCCAGCTACCTGGGAGGCTGAGGCAGAAGGATCGCTGGAGCCCAGGAGTTTGAGGTTGCTGTGAGCTAAGATGATGCCACGGCACTGTAACCTGAGCAACACAGTGAGACTCTGTCTCAAAAAAAAAAAAAAAGAAACAATGGTGATATAGCACTTCTTGTATACTCCTGAATAGAGCTAGAACGCATTCTACTAAGTGAGGTATCCCAAGAATGGAAAGACAAGCACCACATGTACTCACCATCAAATTGGTATTAACTGATCAACACGTAGGTGCACATATAAGAATAACATCTATTGGATGTTGGGCAGCGGAAAGGGGGAGGGGGGAGAAGGGAGAGGGGACAGGTATATACATACACAAAGAGTGCAATGTGCACCACCCGAAGGATGGACATATTTGAAACTCGGACTTGGGGGGGAGGCCAGGGCAACATATGTAACCTAAACATCTGTACTCCTATAATATGCTAAAATTAAAAAAAAGATAATTACAACACAAAGTAGTAGATATGAATAGATTTCAAGATATTATGACAATACAGAGAAAGATTACTTTAATTTGGCTGAGGAGAATCAGGTGTGACTCTCCAGAGACAGTCATGTCTCAGGAATTTAAATTTCTTTTCCACCACTGCAAGGCAGTGACCTTAGGCATGCCGCAGAAAAATCTCTGACATCAATTTGCTCCTTTGTAAATTTGAGATGAAAATGCATGCTTCACAAGCTTGTTCTGAGTGTAAGTAGAGATGATATATGCTCATTAAAATGTCATGAGAGTGTTACCTACAGTTATTATCCTCCTTTGGCCTCTTGCCCACCACTGTACACAAAGAAGCAAGAACTTTAGAAAGTATAGTATCTGTTCACACAGCTTCAAGCATTTGAAGAAATGAACCTTATTAGCTCAGTGTCTGGAGTTCAATATCTTGAAAAACTTAAGTGCTTCTTATTTTTGTTCTAAGGCTTATGCATTGTTTTGAAGAAATGAACCATATTTTGTTGAGGGCAATGCTGTCACGTTCATCTACACAAACCCAGTCAATATGCATTGATTTGTGTTCTAATATTCATGAAACAATGGTTCAGTTCAAAAGCAATCCTCTGTATTTGGACCTATTTCATGCCACAAATGAACAACTAATAGAGCTGTAGTTAATGACAGCTACATCAGAGAGAAAACTAATACAACATCCTGATTGACTGCAAGAAGCCCTAGAAGAAACATAGTTCCTGTGAAACTCTCCTAGTAATTAATTTTTCTCCTTAGCATTTTTCTGGAACCCACTGTGTGTAGACAAATAAATGGGGTAATACTGGGAAATACAAAGGAATTTCTTAAGATTTCTGCACTTGGATGTATAATCAAACACAGGACTTGCCTCTGGTTTCCTCCTATAAAGTGCCAGATGTCTTCAGCTTCCTTGTGAGATAATTAGTAAGGAAAAAATCTACTATGAATTTTTAAAAATGATCACAAATTCTTTGACACTGCTTCCCTTAAGAGGTGAAATCTGTATCATTCTTCCTTGAATGTGAGCAGGCCTATGCCTGCTTTGATCAATGGGATAGAACAGAAGCAATATTCTGTGATTTCCAGTGCTAGGTCACAAAAGCCCATGCAGCTTCACCTTGCTCTTTTAGAACTCTCACTCTCCTGATGCTCCCTCTTGGGCCACTTCCTTTCAGAACCCAACCGTCACACGATGAGAAGCCCGGTCCACATGGAAAAGCCAGGTATATGCATTCTTATCAACTGTTCCAGCTGAACCTAACCTTTGCACCCTCCTGGCCTATATGTCAGACATGTGAGTGCAGAGGTCTCCAAGTAATTCAAGCTCCTATTCATTTGAGTCACCACTGAGCCATTTGAGTCTTCCCAGCTGAGGCCTCACACTTCACAAAGCAGAAACACACCATCCCCACTGTAGCCTGTCTGAATTCCTGACCCATGCTTGTTATTTTACACTACTACATGTTCGGGTGCTTTGTTTCACAGCAGTAAATAAGATGAAATGGCAGTTCATAAATGCCATAAATTTAACAATGAAAATATCTAACAGGTAATCAAAAGAGATGAATACGTTTTTTCAGAGCTCACATGAATAGACAGGAAGGTTTCTAGAGATAAAAAGTTGTACTCAATCCTCAGAAAAGTTTTCAGTGAGATGCTGGGACTACTCATTTTTTCTCCACATCCCTTAGGATGCATGCATAGTGTTTTAACTACATTTGCTAACTTACCAGTCAAGCCAGAAAGACAAAATCAATTGTTTTTATTGTCTTGTCTTATGCACAGTCTTATACTCCAGATATGAGAGAGATGAATTAGAAAATAAAAATGCAGATGAATGGCCATACCTCTGTTAACTATTATATCAATTCTAGCCTTACAAAATTATTTGACAGAAATAAGATCACAGGCTTTTCTCAATGTTGTAGAAAATATGAAAACTTAAGTTTTAAAATTTTAGATCTTAATACATACTAAAGGAAAAGACTGCAAAAATGTAAAAATAAACAATGTTCGTAACTGTTAAAATCTTAGTCTTTTTCAATGTACAAAATATCTTTTAATTGTTAAGACATGCCTGTAACCTCAATTTAACTCAGGATTTTTTTCTAAAAGATTGCTAATTAACTTTCAAAAAAGCAGAAGCTACCTCCTTTTGCACTGAAGATTGTAATTTTCCAAAGCTTTGACTTTTGTTTAATACACCATAAATGCTATCATTTATGGTGTATTTTTGCTGAATTTTAAAATGCTATCATTCTGCAAGGTAAAGAGCTAAGTGCTAAGTGAAATGTGAAACCAAAGTCTCCCTTGGAAACATGTTCCTCTGAGAAAAAGTAAAAATGTGCCAAATGTATCTCTACAAAGAAAGGAAGGACATTTGTCCTAAAGTCTACTCCAGGAATAACCTCCCCGGGGACAGTTTTGAAAGGATTCGAGCATTTTAAATATCCTGAACTAAATTAGTTAATTAAAAAGATGGGTGAGCAAAGTCCACTGAGGTTAAAAGAAGAACAATAGTCAGCAATCATTTATCACAGTGCCCTGTTCAAGGATTTCAAGATACCTGATTAACAGTGGCAATTCTCATTTAGATTCATTATCTGATGGAGCAGAGTTGTTATTGATCCAACAGCTGACCTCAATACAGGCTTAGAGTGTGACAATAATAATCTCTCCATATAGTGTGCCTGCAGGCATTGACAGTTTGAGTAATGATTAGAGAAAACAGAGGAATAAATAGCCAATTCCTAAAAACTTTCATTCCATTTTTATTGATGCTTCAGACTTTCCATATGCTTCATATCTATCTTTTTGTCTTTCCTTTCTTCCTTCTTTCTTTATTTCTTTCTTCTTTTAAATTATTTGTTAATGTTTTTAAAAGGAAGTGTTGATAGAATTCAAATTGTTGGGAAGGAAAAATTTCCCTCTACCCCCACTTATACAGTATCCGGGACTCTGCAAATTTAACTGACAAAAGACAGACTAACAGAAGAAAAGAAATACAAATGTGTCAATATTTTAAATGCATGGGAGTTCACAGAAAAGAAGTGAGACTCAAAGAAACATATTTGGGGGCTTATATCCCATTTTAAACAAGGAAAGGGGGCTTAGACTTCAAGGAATGGTAAATTGTGAGAAAGTAACTAGAAAATATGTGGGGAAAACTAAAGGAAGCTAAGGGTTACTTTAGTGAGGTGTGTTTACGCAGATTCATCCGAGGGCCAGGTCTCTGTCTCCAGTCATAAGAGTTGCTCTTTTCTTTCTGGTTTGGGAGGTGGGGAGCTCCTTCACAAAGGGAAATTTGTACCTTTTAGGTAGAGAACAAAGGGGAGTAAAGAACTCCTCCTGCATTTGTTGATTCTCAGTTGCCTTCAGCCCAAAATAATCCTTATGCCAATGTTACAGCCCAACAAGGTTCACTGCCCACTGCTGAAGAGGAAGCCAATACACTGAGACAGCAAGAATCACAGCAGAGAAAGTTTAGTATCACGGCCACCATGTGAGGAGAGGGGAGGAAGTTCTCAAATCCATCTCCCTGAGAATTTGGGAGAAAGGGTTTTTAAAGATAGTTTATTGGGCAAAGGGCTAGGCAATTGGGTCTGCTGATTGGCTGGGTTCGGGGTGAAATGATGGGGTATAGAAATTGTCTTATTCTGAGTCAGTTCCTGGGTGAGGGTCACAAGACCAGTTGACTCAGTTCCTCGGGATGGGCCACTAGTCTGGGTGGGTCAGCCATTCTACCAGAATTCAGAATTCAGGGCTTGGAAAATATCTCAAAAACTAGCCTTAGGTTTGACATAAGTGATGTTATGCATGGGAACAATGAAGAAAGCTGAGTGTTTATGACCATCAGCTATATAACTCCTGAGTAGTAAGCAATTACAGGAAAGCAAGCTAGGTTATATGTATTTCCCCTACCACTCTGCCCACTTTGTGGCCCTTTATTAATTTTATAAAGGGCAGTTTCACCAAAACCACATATTTTGGAGTGGCATATTCTGGCCCCCTTCAAAATTCTTATTTTTCTTTCATCACATCTTAATGACAGTGACTTAGAATGTCTTCTACATTCACCAGATAAAATGATAATTTAACACCAGGAGGGAAAACTTGATTAAATATTAGGTTTCAAAGATTGTAATTTTCATGAGGAATGGAACGTAGATATGAAATCAATGCATTCAAAACTTTTTCTGCTAAAAATTCATGAAATGTCTGAGAGCAGTGGGCTTGAACTACATCAACACAATGCCAAAACATCTGGAGGGGAAGTGGAAAATGCAAGCAATTGTCCAGATACTTTGTCTACACAAAATTCAGCCATTCGGATGTTTGCTTTCCACAGACCAAACATCTAGATGATTAGCAAAATTCCTTCCATTTCTAGCTGTGTATATGAAACATCCCTCATCTACTCTGTTTTAACAATGAGCCACATCCCCCTGGGGTGGGCTTCTAACCAGACAATCTCTCCTACCCAACTCTTTGCCTTCTTTCAATATATGTGTATCTGTTTGTAAAGTAGAAAGGAAAGAAAAAATAGCAAATTGTCTGTGTCTTCTCATTTTAGAGTAAAGTAACTGCAGAACAATGGCTAAGTGGTTTGTATTTTCCTTGCAGCACCTAGCACATCAGGTGCAGTCAATAAACATTAAGCCATCAAATAAATCAGAATTCCAAACTGTGGTCTGAATTGAAGAATACATTACAGTCAGCTGCTTTTGCAGCAGGGTGAATTTCAAAAAAAGGCTCAATTGATTGGCTTTTCTCAAACGTTAATGTGCATACAAATCTCCTGGGGATATTTTTTAAATGCAGATTCTGATTCAGTAATTCTGGGCTGGGGCCCAAGACCCTGTATTTCTATCAAACTCAGGTTACAATGATGTTGGTCCATAGCTAAGTAGCAAGCAGATGGATTACTGGCAAAGAGAAAAGACGAAATCTGTCCCTTCGCCAACTCTAAACCATATCTATTGTAAACAATATTCCAAATATATTTAAATTATCAAAGAATTTTTTAAATAAAATAATTTTTAATCTAAAAAATTGAATAAATCTAAACCATCAAAACATAAAAAAAAACAACTCTCGATATATAATCTGTAATCTAAAATTTAAAGGGCTATTTGCCTGGGGAAAAAAACAAAAAACAATGGTTTGTGAAATGCTAACAGGGTCAGAGTTAATAAGAAGAGAGAGCCAAGAAGATAAATCTTAAACTAAATGTGTCAACACAAACCAATAGGTACTTTAGTACAGGGCTTGAAACCATCCCCCACTGCCTCAAAAGGTCAGTCTTCTAGATGTACTTAAATTAAGAAAAAATAAATTATGTTAATGGAAAAAAACCCCAAATCCTGTAAAATAATTTAAAGAGGTTTCTTTTGAGCTAAATATGTGCGTCTGGGGCTCAGGGAACATGATCTCAACTGGTGTTGAGAAAATGCACCAGAGGCAGCTGGACTACAATGTGGTTTCATACATTCATGGATGCAGGCGTCACAGGTAAAACCATATGTCGATATGTGGAAGGTACATACTGGTTTGGCCTGAAAAGGTAGGACATCTCAAAGCGAGGGGCTTACAAGTCATAGGTGGGTTTTTGGGGATTTTTTAGTTGGCAATTAGTTGAAAGAGTTAAGCTTTGTCTAAAGACCTGGAGTCAGGAAAAAGGAATGCTTGAGTTAAGATACGGGGTCTTCTGTCTCTCATGTGATGCTACACCAGAATCAGGTTGGAAAGTAAGCCACATTATACCAGTTTAATAAGATTTTATCATTTGTAGGCATGACTCACCAGGCCTCTTAGGAAAGAATTTGGGCAAGAGGAAAATAAAAGGTCAGAGTTCAGTTATCAATTACATCTTCAAGTATAGAACATCATAAATGCATCCATGATTTCAGTAGATTGATAAACAGAATGGTCTGTTTTAATAAAATCTTTATGATTCAGAATTAAAGCAATTTCTTAAATTATTTTCTTCACCATTATATCTAAATCATCAACTAGTGTTTGATACAGAAAAAAAAACTTTATTCATTTAATCAACATCGAAATCAATCACTTTGGAAAAACACTGTGCTAGGCACTCCCTGGGATTATAGTACTGAGCTAGAATGGATTCTAGCATGGCTCTTGCAGTCTAATAGGAAGAAAATATGCATATATAAATATCTAAAATATGAATTCAAAGTGTGGTGATTGTCATAAGAAATATGCAAATAATGGGTTTCACAAATTAAGAGGAAGCATGTGCAAAACTGTGGTTGGACAATACCCCTTTCCAAAGTTCCTTGAAGTAAAATATCTGGATGGAGTACTTAATTTTCTGAAAAGCCTGCCAGATCCAAGAATTTAATGATCATAAGAATTCTCATTTGTATATTCACTTCCAATTCAGGCCAAAAGGGATCCTCATCTGATAAAAAAAGGTCAAGACAACATACAAACAGTACCAACAATTCCCCAGGTGAATACCTGTAATACTCAGTCAAACAGCTTTCCAAATGTGTCTATAATCAGTAGTGTGCTCATAACTGTTTAGCAATCAGCTGGAGGGGTGGGGGGGAGGGAGGGACAGAGTGTAAGAGGAGCTCTAATTTATAGTCTTTACCAATTTCCATGGTGTAAATACTCTCATGATGACTGATTTCAGGCTACTAACATGAGATTACTGAACTCTGAGTTGGGGGGATATGTTCACAATCAGCCTCTTACATATATCTGATGACATTTATGTTTAGTGGTAAAGAAGGATGCAAGCTCTGGAGAAAAATTGCCTGGATTTAAATCTTGATTCTGAGATTAATCAGCAGTAAAAACTCTGGTAAGCAACTCAATATCTCTGAGCTTGTTTCTTCTTTTGTAAATGAGGAATACTAATAATGGTCATTAAAAGAAATAAATTAATATATGAAAAAACTATCATGTATTACTAAGTGCTGTCATTGTTAACCATAACAATTCTATTGGAAAATTCATCTTTGAGAACTTTCTAATCACAATTTCCATTTATAGGGTCCTTCCATTAAGTAATATTTTTTACATCTTTTTAGAAATAACCCTACTAGTTTTCTCCTCCTGGGCACTGTTAAGACTGTGAATCTTAAAGTGACATGGTCTGCATAATTATGAAAATACTGATATTCTGGACCGTTATATGAACATTATGAAAGATTTGTCAAACATATCCATTCAGTATTGAGTCTAAGAAAATTTCACTTGACATAGTGCTTGCAGATTATACCGCTCATTCAGGCTTTGAATTTATTCTGCCTTATCTTGGTCTCTAATTACACAGTATCACATTAAAGCTAAAATGTGGTGGCTCACGCCTGTAATCCTAGCTCTCTGGGAGGCCAAGGCGGGCGGATTGTTTGAGCTCAGGAGTTCGAAACCAGCCTGAGCAAGAGTGAGATCCCCATCTCTACTAAAAATAGAAAGAAATTAATTGGACAACTAAAAATATATAGAAAAAACTAGCCAGGCATGGTGGCACATGCCTGTAGTCCCAGCTACGTGGGTGGCTGAGGCAGGAGGATCGCTTCAGCCCAGAAGTTTGAGGTTGCTGTGAGCTAGGATGACGCCACGGCACTCTAGCCTGGGCAACACAGTGAGATTCTGTCTCAAAAAAAAAAAAAAGAAAATGTGACCTTGAACTGTAATTCTTTGTGTACTATCTTAATTCCTACTGCCATTCACCTCACTTATGGATCAGATCATAAGCTATTTTGTGACAGAATTTCCATCTTTACATTGCCTCTTCCAGGGCTTGGCACATAGTACTTTAATAAGTATTTGCTGAATTAAGATGATTTAATATCTTTTTCCAAGATAAGTTCCATTCACTTATTTCCAAAAGAAGCAAAACAAGAACTGCAAAGCCAAAATGCTGGAAAATATACCTTTTATGGAGGGAACTCATAAAGCACATTAGCATAATAAAGAATCTACAAAGTTTTGCCCTTAAGAAACTTTTTTAAAATTATTTAACATAAAATTTTCTAATCAAGGAACTCTTATACATAAGATATTTATAAATGTTATTATCCAAATACAGACATTTTTGAAAGTAAAATGGGGCACTGTTAAATAATTATACCAAGAATCCGGTGCAAACTAGGACTCTACCAGGTGAACCTAGATATGTAGCCATCCTGTCTATGAACACTGTTTGGAAGTAGATAGAAATATAGAAATTCCCAAAAGCACTATTATATGGATCAAGGTTTAGGAAACAATGGCTGATCTAAATCCCTCATTTTACTGATAAGGGTGAAAGAAAAGTTACATTACTCCCCAACTCCCTGGGAACCCCATTAGAGGCAGACTGTGAATGAAATCCAGCTCATTATAATGGCCATTTCAGTTTCTAATTTATTCAAAGGTCTTGAATCCTGAAAGTAAAACAATTGATTGTTTGGCTGTATTTTCTCAAAGAAGAAAAGAAACTCTACACTTAGATGCCTCTCTGGGAATATCATTTTGTCATACAGGAAGTACGGACATTGTGTACGGTGAAATGCAAATCAGATGTCAACCGAGGATCCCTTGTTTCTTCAGAGATGTAGGAATAATTGCCTCGAGCCCTCAGCAATTCCATGGCCTAGTAGAACGCCAAGGTTCTACTTCAAAATTTCTGCAAATTCCCGCAGGCCTGGTTCTCATAGCCTCCTCTGCCATCTGGGCTCATATTTCCTCTGTGACATATTACATTAACCCAGACATAAAACTTGGCACTCTTCAGTTCCTGCTAAACAGGTATAGGTTCCAAAAGTTTTTAAAAGATTTAGAAAAATTCTATAAGGAGGAAAAACGAAGGATTTTTCTCACAGCAATGCAAATGATAGCCTCAATTAAGGCATAGCATTCTTAAAAATATGTGCTGGCTCTCTATCCTTTGAATTTTTACTGGCCCCTATCTTCCTACCATTTTCTGGTTCCTTAACCCTGCTCCTCCTCCCTTCTCTTTCCTATCCTTCTCCTTACTGGGTACTTAACTACAAAGTTCTTTACCCCGTGCTCAGAAAACAAAAACAAAAACTTTTCCCCTTGCCCTGAAGTCTCAGTATTACCTAATATTCTTAACTGTGATGTGATACGAGTGTGGGGTATATGTCGGGGGTTAAGGGCTAGTCTATGTCAATCCTTCTTCCAATGAAGGTGGAGCATACTTTTAAAGGAATCCAGGTGGAAATAATATTCTGTGCCTCATTAAACAATTACGCAGCTTGATTAAAAGACAAGTGAATTTATTCAAAAAGAAATGCTGGTGACTTGAACTAGGGTGGTAGCAGTGAAAATGGAGAGAAATGGACAGATTTAAGAGACGCTTAGGAGTTAGAAGGCACAAGTACTGGTGGTAGATTAAGTAGGTGAGGATGAAGAGAAATAACCAAGCACAACCCCAAGTTCTCTAGCTTGGGCAGCTATTTACAAAAATGATGAGCCCTAGGAGGGAGCAGATTCAGAAGGGGATATGACAAGATCAGCTTTGTAAATAAATGAATATGAAGTGCCCATGAAAAAAACCTCTGGGAGATGCTCCCTAGACAGTTGTATGTGTATGTTTGGTACTGAGGAGAGTGAGAGTGATAGATATTCAGAAATATCTAGCTCCAAGTCCTAACTCTCCCACTTAATAGGTCTTGAGCAAACTACTTAAACTCTCATGCCACAGTCCCTTCATCTGTACAATAAGGATTATTATTATGCTTCTATATTGCAAAGATATATCAGGATACCTGAAATAACATATATGAAGCTCTTAGCCCATCTCAATAAAATTAATTCCAAAACTACTCATTCAGCACCTCCTATATGCCAGACACTGCTCTAAATGCTTTATATCTATTTACTCATTTAATCTTTACACCATAGATACTATTATTATCTCCACTTCCTAGATGAGGAAACGAACACAGAGAAGGTAAACAGCTTGCAAATCTTATAAAGCAGAAAGTGACAGATTTGAACCCATGCATTCTGGGTACAGAGTCTGCATATTTAACCACTGCATAAGACTTTCTCTTAATGATATTAGCTAAAAATTTTTATAATTATGGATTCAGAAGTCACCAGAATATGATGTGGGAGCATATGGAAAGTTAATAAATAATAACTCAATCATAGCTAAACTTAACTGAGTGCCTATTCTTTGAAAGGCAGTATGTTGAATGCTTTATATGGATATTTCATTTAACTGTCTCAACAGTTCTGTGAAGGAAGTACTATTATTTCTCCCATTTTGAAGAGAAAGAAGCTGAGACAAGGAGAGGTTAAGTAGACTGTCAATGTCGCAAAGATATAAAGTAATGGAGTCAAATCCAAACCCAGACAGCACCTGACTCCTGCACTCTAAAATGAAATATTGGAGTAGGTAAGAAGGATTCGTAGAGACGAGAAGAAAGCATAAGACAGAGTCATAGGGAACACACGGTTCCATTATCCTTCTCAGAAATTCTTTTAAATATAAACAATTGCCCCTCCGTTCCCTTTGCCAAAGAAGACTAGAAAACACTCCTTCCTCCACCCTTCCTCAGCACATCGCCTACACCTCAGTTAAAGCACCTGGCTGTGCTGTCGTCACCCGACATCCATTTGTCCCACCGGGATTTAAACCCTACCGTAACAGGAATCCCTCTTTCATCACTAAATCCCCTCTAGAATCCAGTGCCTTTATCAGCCACTCTTTAAACATCTGCTGAATTAAATTGACAAGGAAGGATTAGTAAGATGGAAAGCAGGGAACAGAGCCAGACAAAATGGAACAGGAGAAAGGGCAAGGTAGAAGAAATACTGAGAAGCAGCAAGAGAAAGCTTCTTGTCCTGTCTTCCTAGTCTGTGTAGGGAAAAACTAGTTGTAGAATAGGGTGGAAAGTGGAATTCCTTTCCAGATCCTTCAGCTACCTGGTAAGTTTGGAAAATCAGGAAGGCCTTCATAGAGGACAACACAGGTGACATAGGTGACAACATGGCAAAGTCCTTAAGGAAGAAAAAGAGCTTCCACCATACATGAAGGTGATGAAGCACAGACAAGAGAGCATTCCAAGGCACATTTGAAGAGTCACTCTCTATTTCTTGATTAATGGAAGAATAAGACTAAATAACGTGGCAGGGCCTGTGATAAAGACTTTTATGTGCCATGGAAAGTTTAGGTTTCAGCCTGGACAGTGGAGAGTCTCAAACTCAAAAGCCCATAGGAGCCAGGGAGCTAACATCAACAAGACACATTTAGGGGGTCTCCTTGTCAGATTGCAGAGCACCTTCCCTGTCTGTAGGAACAGCCTCTGCTTAGTGTCAGCCTTCTGTTGCTGTACTGGAATGCAGACACACTGTGGCCAGATTTTCAGCTCCCCAAGAGAAACCAGAATCTAAATGTTTGTATAAAATAATGCTAGTTTTAAGTACTGACAAGCTCCTCCCAGAGAGAGGAGAATTGCTTTTAAGCAGAGAAATAAAGGACCAAATTTTCATTTTAAAAAGATTACTTGGGCATCCATCAGAAGGATTGACTATGAAGACCTACTACTAGTAGCAGCCAGAACTATCTTACTGCAATTGAACTCAAGAAGCCTGATTCAGTGATGCAGCTAGAAAAACAGAATTTATAGTTAAGAAATATTTGGACAGTAGAAGGATTAGACTTGTAAACTAAATGGAAGTAGGGACGGTAAAGGAGAGAAAGATAGAAGTTTTTCTGTCTAAAGTTGCATGGCGTTGAATGGATGAGTTGAGTTCACTCTTAGACATGTTAATTGTGAAATGCCTATGAAACTAAGAGGTGATGAGTAATTCTGTTAAAAATAAAATTATGAAAATCATGTAGCAACTTTAAAAGGTGATCATGCATTGATTGATATTATGTAAGGAAATTACTGTAAATATATATCTATGCCTTGATTATAAAAATTTCCAATGATATACAAATTATATAGGCATACAAAAGCTAGATGTAATTTTGAAAAATGAAAATGGTTTAATATGTTGAGATGACAGCATTCTAGGTGATTGATTCTTTTCATTTATTTTATTGTGATCTCATAAAAATTGTTTTGCAGTAGAAATAATAAAAAGATGCCCAATAATTTCTGTGAGAGTTAAGAGAAGATTGTCATAAACTAAAGAATTTAGAGAAGGCTTGCTGGAGGAGGTGAAGCTTGAACAAGGCCCTGAAGGAGTAGAAAGCAATTATTACCTAAAGATGAATGTTTCCCTTGCTTCTACATGAAAAACTGTAACTACTCCCAAAAACAAAAAACACAATTCTGCTATGTAAAAGCAAAGCCATTTGTAACCTTGAAACTAATCTGATATGCATCTAGAAATCCACTCTGAATTTTCAACAAATAAACCTATGTTTTTTATTTAAAAAGTGGCTTGATGAAGTGGTATTTTTAGGGATCTAGAAATCAGAAAACCTGGATCTAGCACAGATTCAGTCATTAATTAGTTGTTGCCTCTATTAAGCCACTCTTTCTCTGTGGTGCTCCACTTTTCTTTTGTAAAATGGGGCAATTGAATTTGTTGATTTCTTACATTTCTATGTAATAATAAAATATTTTTCTCTGCTAAAAGTATAGTACTCAGATTCTTCACATAAATCTCAAGGCTTATAAAATTATTGACATACCCTATTTGTGTTTTTATTTTATTGTTGATTAAAGGAGCACATTTTTAAGATCATCCATGCCTTTCTAACAAATGAGTTTGTCACTCAGAAGCAGCCAACCTTAAAGAACAGTGGAATGATCTATTAAAGGCTCAGCTAAGGTGCCAGCACAGGAACAACACATTGAGAATTTAAGACACTGATTTCTATGACTCAGTATATGTGCTAAACCAATATTTGTCATGTGTTACTGCTATGGTCTGCATGTTTTTGTCCCTCCAAATACATATGTTGAAATCCTAACCCCCAAGTTGATGGTATTAGAAGGTAGGGCCTTTGGAAGATAATTAGGTCATGAGGGTGGAGTCCTCATGAATGGTATTAGTGTCCTTACAAAAGAGGTCTGAAAGATACTCCTCATACCTTCCACCATGTGAAGACACAGAAAAAAGGTTCCACCTACAAGGAAGCAGGCTCTCACCCAACACTGAACCTGCTGGGATGTTGGATTTCCCCACTTCCAGAACTGAGAGAAGTAAGTTTCTGTTGTTTGCAAGCCACCTAGTTTATGGTACTTTGTTAGAGGAGCCCAAATGAACTAAAACAGGTATTGTGTCTACAATAATTGAGTACTAAACTCCAAGAACAAAAAGGTAAAAATAGAAGTGTCCACTTTCATTATACTCAGTAACCATCTGTAGTGTTTGTGTGTCTGTCCCACAGCCAGGGACACAGGGGGGTTCCACTGAACAAGAAGCTGTTGCCTCTACTTGGCTAATTTAAACTTTTCATGATATTGGCAGTCAAAGAAAGGAGTTACTGTACTGGCTGCAATTATCAATTTTGATTACTATGAGAAGTTAGAATTGCATCTACACAAAGTGGGCAGGCTGGAACGTGTCTATGAATACAGGAGATTCACTAAAGTATCTGTTAGTATGCTCATGCCTAGTAATAACTGTCATTAACCAATTCCCAAACTCAATCACAGCAGGGCAATAAAGTGCTTAGAATTCTCAGAATGAAGGTCTGGTTCACCCAAAAAGGCAAGCATACCAATGGAAGAATTGGCAGAGGTTGAGGGAAACCTATAACGGATGGTAGAGGAAAGCTGTCAATGTTATCAATTGAAGCCTAGGACCGGCTGTAGCGGCTGAGACTGTAGTTGCTTTTCATGAATCCTCTTGTCTTTGTTCTTCTAGGAAAATGCAGCTTGAAGGTGACTGTGGTTTTAGTTTGTTTTGCTGTTGCTATAACAGAATACCATAGACTGAGTAATTTATAAACAATATAATGTTATTTTATGCACAATTCAGAAGGCTGGAAAATCTAAGATTGAGGAACTACCTCTGGTGAGGTCCTCCTTGCTACGTCATAACATGGCAGGAAACACCATATGGTGAGGAAGTGCATGCACAAGACAGAAAAAGAAAAAGAAGGCTGACCTCCTACAACAACTAACCTACTCCTGCAATAATGATGCTAACCCATTCATGAGGTTGAAGCCCTCATAACCTAATCATCTCCTAAAGGTCCCACCTCTTAACAAACACAGTCACAGTGGCAATTAAATGTCAATATGACTTCTGGAGGGCACTTTCAAACCATAGCACTGGTTGAACTTGTATCTCCATTTTCCAGAAGGATGTGATGTCCTCATTCTTTATTTTCTTTTTTTAAATTTTTTGTCTCATTGTGTTGCTCAGGCTGATCTTAAACTCCTGGCCGCAAGCAATCCTCCTGTCTCAGCCTCCCAAAGTGCTGGCAAGAGCCACCATGCCTGGACATGTAATGTCCTCATTCTAACAACAACAACAAAAACGTTGTTCCCATGTTTTAATTTGTGAGCCAGGTATAGCTGGAGGGCACAAATGGATCTGAATGTTGCAAAGAGCAAACTGTATAACACACGTCTTTTTGCAAATTTTCTGATTGTATTGGCTTCACTTCCAGATAGCTGCTATCATAACCATCCTACTCAGTGCAGAATCATGAATTTTTGCTACCTGAGGCCATCCAGCCCCACTCAGAGTCTCTGTTTTCTGCCACTTTATATCTGATTCTAATTCAGATGAAATGCCACACCATAGAACACTGGTTTTGACTTCTGAGAAGTTGCTGAAAGTGTTGGGTGATACAAACAAGTAGTATTGAGAAGTTAACTCCTACAGGAAAAACTCTGACCAGTAGGGGGCAAGAGATGGGAGAGAGCCAGGCAGATAAACTCTGCTTCCATTTCTCCCTCCAACAGAATGTTCTAAATCATGATTTTGCCACAGAGCTGTCCAAGAGTATTGACCTGCTGAATGACCTGCTATCTCTTTCAGGTAATGTGAAGTACTAGCCTGCATGTTAGTTTGTGTTGCTTACCATTCTTCCCTGTCTTACTTCTCTTTTCTCTCATTCTTGCTGCTCTGGATGTGTATCTCTCAAATAAACTTTAGTCCTTAGTCCTTGCTTCTGATTCTATTTTCTAGGGAACCCAAGCTAAATAACTACATTATCTAGATTCCTTTGAAGTTAGATATGATCATACAACTGAATCCTAACCAATGGAATATAAAGAGAAATGATACTGCCATTTCCAAACTTGGCACATGAAATTTTAGCATTGCTCAGCTCTGCTCTTTACTCCTATAAACTGTCTAAAGAAGAAAAAAAGAAAAAGAAAAACAAGGGCCTTCTTGAAAACCTATATATAATAAAGCTTCTATTAGCCTGGGTCTCTGAATGACTGAGTGGATGAGAGCTGTCTGCAGACTTGTTCTCATTCCCACTACTGTTATAGGAACAGAAATAGGATTCTATTAATATTACCATTACATATTTGAAGTCTGTCTGTCACAGCAATCAGCATACCCTAGTTAATAAATCTGTATTGTCATTAAACCAACAACTATAATTAACAAAGATTAGAGTCCTTAAAAATGTATAGTGCTAAGTTGAAAGCCGTATTTTTCTTTTTTTGTTTCATTACCTAGAACCATATTTTATTTGTAAGTTTGTGTAAATTAAGTAAAATAAAAAATTCATTATGTTTTTCCAATTCACTGTTAATAGATTCTCTTTAAAAAGCCACTCCTACCTCCTTACCCTCCAACCACCCTCCACACACCTGCAGAAAAAAAAAAATCCAAATTGTCTAAACTGGCAGCTGCTCATCAGCATAGATGTTTTATGTTGGTTTTACTAACAAAGGCTATTATCTTAGGATGCAAGAGAAACTAACTCAGATTCAACCATTGAAACTAACAGACTTCCACATTTCTATACATGTTACCCATGAATAAAAACAATTACTCTCTAAAAATTACAGAAGTACCCATGGGAGGAGCACTTCATTTTTTGATATTATAGGAGATTGTGCTGTCTAATCTTAAAAACTCAGGAGGATACTGTAGTACATAATCATTTCTTCCATTTGCAATTCCTGCTCGATCTGCTCAATCTTTTATACAAACAACTCAAATATCTCTACCCAATTCTTTCCTTTTTTCCCTCTTGATACCCACACAATCACTCCCTAAAGGTAAGCCTGTGATATAGTGGAAATAGTAAATTTCCTGCCTTCCTCTCACAGTACTGTACTCAATAAGAAGAGAACAGATGCTGGGTCAGTCATGTGCTGAAAATGGATGGCAGCAACACAGCTGAAAAGCTGCTAAGGAGGGACACAACCCAACCAAAGCACAGGGAAGTGGTGAGTCAGGAGTGCCGGATGAGGCCAACATCTGTGGCTTCTCGCTGGATTGGAAGAAGCAGTCCAAATATCTTGTTAGATCACAGCCTCACTCATGGGACAGCTTATACGGAGGGAAAACTTTACATTATCTTTGTCTGGTCATTCGTATATATTTACTGACAACCTGTTATATACCAGGTGCAGTCACTAGGAACATACAAAATAATGAGACACCTGTTCTTATGAAGCTTGTGGGCTAGTCTGGAAACTCCATATCACACTTTCTACAAGTCAAAGATGCCAAGAGAGTTCCACATGCTTTTCTGGAAACACTAAATTGTAAAAAAAAAAAAAAGTGATTTTTATCATCTTAAATATCAATTATAAAACTTCCAGAAGAGGCCGGGCGCGGTGGCTCACGCCTGTAATCCTAGCACTCTGGGAGGCCGAGGCGGGCAGATCGTTCTGAGCTCAGGAGTTCGAGACCAGCCTGAGCAAGAGCGAGACTCCGTCTCTACCAAAAAAAAATAGAAATAAATTAATTGGACAGCTAAAAATATATATAGAAAAAAAAATTAGCCAGGCATGGTGGCACATGTCTGCAATCCCAGCTACTCGGGAGGCTGAGGCAGAAGGATCACTTGAGCCCAGGAGTTTGAGGTTGCTGTGAGCTAGGCTGACATCACGGCACTCACCCCAGGCAAGCGAGTGAGACTCTGTCTCAAAAAAAAAAAAAAAAACTTCCAGAAATATCCTTCGATGACTTAAGATATACATCTTAAGACCTTGGTTTCTGAACTAAAAATAAGAACACAACTTCTGATAAATAGTAATTCCAGCCATTTACCTAGGTTTTTTCCTCTCCTAAGATCTTTAAATAATTATCTAATTTGCTCCTGTCAGTCAGGTATTGGGTCCCAATTTTCAGTTAAAAAAAAAATAGGGTCTCAGAGAGGTTAAATAAGATTATATATCCATTCTTTCCTTTTTATGTATTTATTTATTTTTTGGGCATCCGTAGGTACACATATTTATTGGGCATCCATTATATATTTTTATACATATTTATTTGGCATCCATTATAATTGTGTGTGTATTAGGGTTCTCTAGAGAAGCAAAACCAATAAGTTATAGATATAAATATATATATATAGAGAGAGAGAGAGAGAAAGAGAAAGAAAGAGAGAGAGAGAGAGAGAGAGATTCATTATAGGAATGGGCTCACAAGGTTATGGAGGCCAAGAAGTCCTATGATCTGTCATCTGCAAACTAGAGAACCAGGAAAGCCAGAGGTGTGATTCAGCCTGAATCCAAAAGTCCAAGAAGTAGGTGGACTAATGTCTGAGGGCAGAAGAGGATGGATGTCCCAACTCAAACAGAAGCAAATTCATTTTTCCCCTGCCTTTTTGTTCTATTCATGCCCTCGACAGATTGGATAACACCCACCTACATTTGTGAGGGCAATCTTCTTTACTCAGTCTATTAATTCAAATTCTAATCTCTTCCAGAGACTCATCCAGAAATAGTGTTTTATCAGCTATCTGGGTATCCCTTATCCCAATCAAGTTGACACATAAAATTCACCACCACAGGCTATACATGCTATTCTAGGCAGGAAAGAGAACAAGGAACAAAGGAGACACCTCTCCTCCAAGCACGCAACCACCACCAAAAATAAAAACACCTGCCCTCATGGAGTTTGCCTCTTGGAAGGAAGAAAAAGATTTCTATGAGTAAAATACATGCTTTTTAGGTAGTGAAGAGTACTAAAGGGAAAAACAAAGCAGGGGAGGGGAAAAGGACATGTCCAGGTAGTGGTTGTAATTACAGATAGAGAAGCCTTGGAAGGACTGGCTGAAAAAAATAACAGGTGAGTAAACATCTCAGGAGGTGAGGAAATGAGCTGTGTGGCTGGGAGG
>CAUYSK010056468.1:0-19392 GCA_963575035.1 Avahi laniger
AAAAAAAAAAAAAAAAAAAATCTCAAGGGCATTTTTTGCAGAAATAGAAAACTCCATCTTAAAAGTCATGTGCACCTGTAGTCTCAGCTACTCAGGAGGCTGAGGCAGGAGGATCACTTTAGGCCGGGAGTGCTAGGCCAGGCTGGGCAACATAGTGAGATACTATCTCAAAAAAATAAAATAAATAAATAAATACAAGTCACATGGAATCTCAAGGGACACAGAGTAGCCAAAACAATCTTGAAACAGAAGAACAAAGTTTGAGGACTCACATTTGTGATTTTGAAAGTCACAACATCACACCTAATTGGTACAGTGGGCACCATCTGGGGAATGGATATACTTAAAGCTCTGACTCAGGTGGGGCAAAGGCAATATATGTAACCTAAACATTTGTACTCCCATAATATGCTGAAATAAAAAATAAATAAAAAAAATACAAAATTGTAATGTACAAACAACAACAAAATAAATATCTCATTAAAAAATAAAAGTCACAACAAAGCTATAGTACGTAAAACAGGGAGGTGCTGGCATGGACCGACGTACAGCCCAATGGAGCCCAACTGAGAGCCCAGAAGTGAACCCTCCTGTCTGTGGTCAGTTTCGACATGCAAAGACAGAAATGGGACCCACAGCATATATTACAAAATTAACTCAAAATGGATCAAAGACCTGACTTTAAGAACTAAAACTACAAAATGCAGAAGAAAACATAGGAGTAAATCTTCGTGACCATGCATTCGGCAATGAATTCTTACATGTGACACCAAAAGCACGGGCAACAAAAGAAAAATAAAGCGCACTTCACTGGAACTAAGAAGTTTTGTGCATCAAACGGCACTATTAGGAGAGCAGACCTCAACCCACAGAAAGGGAGAAAATATCTGCAAATCATTTATCTGAGGGAGTTTAATGCCCAGAATATATAAAGAACTCCTACAATTGAACCACAAAAAGACAACCCAATTTAAAAATGGGACTTGAAGAGACATTTCTCCAAAGAAGACACACAAATGGCTAAAAAGCATGTGAAGAGACGCTCAGCGTCATCAGTCATTAGGGAAATGTGAACGAAAACCACAGGATACTTCCCACCCAGCAGAACGGCACTGTTTTTGGGTCATGCAGGCTGGTCTCAAATTTCTGGTGTCAAGAGAGCCTCCTGCCTCAGCCTCCCGGGTAGCTGGGTTTACAGGCGCACTGCTGCGCCCGGCTACTTTTTTTTTTTAAGGAAAATAAGTGTTGGTGAGGATGTGATGAAATGGGAACCTTCTTGCAGCGCTGGTGTGAATGCTACAGAAAACAGTTCGGTGGTTCCTCAAAAAGCTCAACACAGAATTGCCATACAGCCCAGCAATCCACTCCTGCGTGCATGCCAGGACCCAAAAGCAGATGCAGACGCCCGTGTGCCAAGATGCAGAATAGCAGCATTTACAACAGCCAGAAGGTAGAGACGGCCCAGGTATCCGTTGACATCTGAGTGGATCAACACAATGTAGCAGACCCACGCGATGGAATGTCATCAGTCATTAAAATGAACAAAGTACTGATTCACGCGGCCACACGGATGGACCTTGAAGACCTTATGCTAAGTAAAACAAGCCAGATGCAAAGAACAAATACTGTGTGATTCCACTTATGTGAAATGCCTAGAACAGGCAAATCCCCACAGAAAGAAAGTAGAGTGGAGGTTACTGGGGCTGCGGGAGCGGGAATTATTGCTTAAGGGGTACAGAGTTTCTGTCTGGAATGGAAAATGTTCTGGAAGTAGTGGTAACAGTTACACAACATTGTGGATGTACTTAATACCACTGAATTGTACACTTAGAGTTGATTAAAATGGTAAATTATAAGTTCTATATATTTTACCATTTTACCATGATTAGAAAAATATAGTAGAAAACAAACTAAAAAAAAAAAAAACAGGCAAACCCCGCTCCTGGCCCTCCCTGTTCCAAAAAGGGAAAAGGGATGTGCCATCTCCCTGGGAGACCTTTGCACTAGGAACGGCCTCTCTCTGCCAACCACAGCTGCTGGAGCTGCCGCCTGCTCTCTGCTCACCCCAGCTCAGCCCGACACAGGGTCTGCTTGCTGCCCCTCAGAGGACGCCCACCTCCCTCTCCAAGGCAGGGCAGGGAGCCTCCTTGTCCCAGCAGAAATCTGTCCACCCTCTCCCTCACACCGTGGTGTGGGCACCCGCAGCTGGGGGGCGGGGTAGGGGCGCCACGTCCTTCTCTGCCCCGACAGGCACACAGACCTGGCCCAGCGCAGGCTGCCTTTCCCCAACAGTGACAACAGCCAACTGCCCCAAAACCTTCCTTATTGTAAGTCTGTTCTTTTTTTTTTTTTTTTTTTTTGAGACAGAGTCTCACTTTGTTGCCTTGGCTAGAGTGAGTGCCGTGGCGTCAGCCCAGCTCACAGCAACCTCAGACTCCTGGGCTCAAGCGATCCTTCTGCCTCAGCCTCCTCCCAAGTAGCTGGGACTACAGGCATGTGCCACCATGCCTGCCTAATTTTTTCTATATATATATTTTTAGTTGTCCAGATAATTTCTTTCTATTTTTTGGTAGAGACGGGGTCTCACTCTTGCTTAGGCTGGTCTCGAACTCCTGACCTTGAGCGATCCACCTGCCTCGGCCTCCCACAGTGCTAGGATTACAGGCATGAGCCACTGCGCTGTAAGTCTGTTCTTAAGTATGCCCCCCACAAGACCGACCCTGAAACCCGTGACCTCCAACTCCCACCTTCATCCTCCCCCAGACCTGACGTGGCAATCAAGACACCTGGCAGTGGGCGGAGACCCCAGCCAGGGTGGGCCAGACCCCAGGGCCACCGATCCCCGGCTAACAATTCTGTGATCCTTTGCGGCAAATATGCTTGGCATATCCAGCCTGCCGGCAGCCTGCTCCTTCCCTGCCTGCTGGTGCCCAGCAGCCCTGGTGGCACCAGAGAGTCGGGAATGCAGCAACTGTTCTTTAAGGACATCCCAGAGGATTGCAGTTATCCCCAGCAGGCCCAGGAAGACAGTCCCACGGCTGCTGTGGGCAGAGGGCAGATACCACGAAGGCCTTTTCCTAGTCACGCAGACACGGAGAGACAGGACCAGTGGCCGGGCGGAGCTGCCACTCACCCCACCACGGGCTGTTGCCAGCAGGTCCACTCCTCTGCTCCAAAGTGCCAAGGGCTGTCCTAGGGGCTGACTAGCTCACGCGAGCACTGCGTGGAGACGCCCAGGGCTGAGATGGGGCCTGGGGGGCAGCCCAAGACCATGGGTCCTGGGTGGGGCTCAGGGCATCCTGTCCCCTCTTCTGTAAAACAGGGTAACAGTTCCACCTCTCCTGCGTGATGGAGGGTGAGGCATGACAGTTCCATGTAGCATATGCACAAGCTCACACATGCCTGCACATGCATGTGCACAAAAGGCACGGGATGTCCTTGGTGCCTCACGCCAAATGACACTCATCTTCCTTTAAAAGATTAAACGTTTTCCATAAATTATGGCAAGTAACATCACTGGGATGAGATACTTAAAAATCTTTTAAAAATATAAACTACCTATATGATCTAGTTTCTAGGCTCATTTTTGAAAATCCATAAAAGACAACACTTACATACACGGCTACCAGGAGCCGCGGAGAGAAAGGCCAAGGCCACCCGGTGTGCTCGGGAGACCTCAGATGGGGGGTGGAGGGAAGGGCTGGAGCCAGCCTCCCTGAGGAAGCTACGCAGTCCTGCGCAGGGAGAGGGGCTGGCGAGGAAGGGCTGAGCCAGGAGGGTCAAAGGGCCTATGTCCCCAGCCTCAGGGAGAGTGGGGGCCGGGGCTGGCACAGCCTGGCATCCTGCAGAGGGGCCGGCCCAGGCTCATGGGGAAGCTCTTGCACAGGCCACGTGCCTGCTGCTTGCCAGGTGCTGCGGGGATGACAATGGTGACTCTGTCATCACAGCCACACCAGCGGCAGATGCGAGGGCAGCAGCCTGAGGGACACCTGCAGATCCACAGCCCCGGGCACCCCCAGGCCAGCCCTGCCTGGGGTTCCCCCCCACAGGCCACACTGCCACCAGAGTGTCACACCCCCGGTGATCTTCCACAGGCATTCCCCCACTCACATCCAATCCTGCCTCCGCACCTCTTCTGAGAGGACCCCCTTCAGGTCTGTGGGCTCAAGCGCCAGGAGCAGGGCCACTGTCTCAGCTCCCAGCAGAGGGCAGGCCTCGGGCCAGGGTGCAGGCTAGCCAGGATCCAAGTGCAGAGGACAGAAAGGACAGGGTGCCTTTAGGGTGCGGGTGGAAAGGCCCTGGCCCTGCCTCTGTGGGGGTGTCCAGGTCGGCCCTCAGGCCAGCCCCTCCAGACCGGGCCAAGAGCCTGTTCTGCCTGGGAACCGGGAGTCTCTGGCAGCTCTGGGCACTGTGAACAAAGCCCGGCAGCTGTGTCAGCCCCAGCCTGGGCACGTCTCCAGCTCTCCCCCCATGAGGGCCCAATCTGACCTCCTCATTCCGCTCCTCAAAGCCTGGGCAGTCATGCCTCCACCCTCCCTCCTCCAGGCTCAGTCCCGATGTTTCTCCGACCAAACTGCAGCTGGGCTCCTCTGAGCCCTCACCCTGGCCTATCAAGACTCAAAGGAACACTAACATGGTTTCTATCAGCTCAAGGCCACATCCCTAGGATGTTCCTAGCCCCCTGGGCAAACTCAAGGCTGCAGGGAAAACTTCCAGTCTGTTCCAGCCAGCAACTGTGGACAGGGTCCGTCTCCCAGCCTCCGTGGGAGGGCAGGAGCCTGAATTTGACAAGCCCCGGTGGCCCACCCAGACGGGCTTCACAGGACCCCCACCCCTTCCTGCTTTTGTAACTTTCCACTTCCCTGGCTCTGCTCAAGCAACCCCTCACCCTCTCCGCACCGCCACACAAATCCAAGGGGAGCTCAGCTCTTTCTGCTACTGTCAGGAGCCACCAAGTAGCTTCCGTCCTTACCACTTTAACTAACGTCCGGCTGTTTCTCTTTGATCTGATGCCAGGACTCAGATCTTTTTGGTAATTTGCAACCTTAGAGCTATGCTAAGTGACGTTAATAGATATTTACTGAATATTGAAATAATTTCTAAATAAGAGAATAATGAAACACTCTAAGTTTATATACTTTTGGCTTCTTATTTTTATATGGTACACAGTGGTTAAGGATATTTGGGTCTGTTAATAAACATGTTCTTCTTGCCACATTAAAAAAAATGGTACTATAAAAAGCATGTATCTCTAGGATGTAAGACGGTATATTCAAAAAGTCTGCTAATTAACTGACATATCACAATTTGCAATTGCTTGTCTACTTCCTGGTTTTCTCTGTGAAATATAGGTTGCTAATAGTTAAAAATTATAATATATGAAAAAATAAAACTCCTAGAAACAGTAAGAGTTAAGGGAAACAACTTTGTATACAAAATATGGGAGGTAAAAAGGATGTATTTTTATATGAAAAGTATAAAAAGAAAAATAGAATGTGTTTTAGTTAAAAACAGAGGAGTAATTTTGTCCTAAAGAGGGAACATATAACATAAAGCTTGAATGGATACAGAAAGCTGTAAAAGGTTTGCAGAAAATTAAAAACTTTATAAATCCATTTCATCTCAGCAGCTTTAACCTTATTACATAAAACTCCAAAAAGTTTTGCAGAAAAGGAATTTTATGTAGTGAGGTCAAAGCTGCTGGGATTAAACAGATTTATAAAGCTTTTAATTATGAGTTTTAATATCAATCATGTACTGATAGGAAACTAGAGTTTTTTTTTGTTTTTTTTTTGAGACAGAGTCTCACTGTGTTGCCTAGGCTAGAGTGCCGTGGCGTCAGCCTAGCTCACAGCAACCTCAAACTCCTGGGCTCAAGCGATCCTCCTGCTTCAGCCTCCTGAGTAGCTGGGACTACAGGCATGCGCCACCATGCCCGGCTAGTTTTTTCTATGTATTTTTAGTTGTCCGACTAATTTCTTTCTATTTTCTAGGCCGGGCGCGGTGGCTCACGCCTGTAATCCTAGCACTCTGGGAGGCCGAGGCGGGCCGATCGTTTGAGCTCAGGAGTTCGAGACCAGCCTGAGCAAGAGCGAGACCCCCCGTCTCTACTAAAAATAGAAAGAAATTAGTTGGGTGTTGTGGCGTGCGCCTATAGTCCCAGCTTCTCAGGAGGCTGAGGCAGGAGGATTGCTTGAGCCCAGGAGTTCGAGGTTGCTGTGAGCCAGGCTGATGCCTCGGCACCCCAGCCCAGGTGACAGAGCAAGACTCTGTCTCAAAATGTCTCAAAAAAAAAAAAAAAAAGTTCCAGTGAAGCAAACTTAAAAGGTCAATTACACTTCTTGCTCCACTTACATACATCGACAGGCCAAATTTAATGAGACCAGAACTATTTGGTAAACAAGAATAATCTTACTTTATCTTCAATCAGAAAGCGGGGTGGTTATAGTGAGAAACGTTATCTTTCAGTGGAGAGATATAACACACCCATGTGGGTTATCAGCGGTTAGTCTCCTTCATGTCTTTGAGGTTTTATGACCTACTCCTAAAACTGGCCTGGGTCCCGCCTCCTACACATCCTGCCAGCCTTGCCGAGTCCCCAGTCCCTCTGCTTCTTTCCATGTCTGGCCGTAGGACCCCACATGGGGTGTTTCTCATTTTCCTCCCTTCCTCCCTCCCTGCTCACTTGGCATCGCGAGAACGCGAACCTGACTCCCAGATCCTTACTGGGACCCAGGCCGTCCTGTAGCTGCCCTCCCCTCACCCTCACCTGAAAAAGCCTGGCAGGCAGAAGCCAGATAATGTGACACAAACTTTTAAGAATTCATCATCACAACAAATCACCTGTGGGCTGGCGCGGCTGCTCCACGGGCCACTCCAAAGTCCTCCAGAGCCCTTGTGAGCTCCACACTCTGCTCCGGAACTAACAGTGGCTGTGACACTGATGTCTACCCCGTCATCACCAACATTCAGAGCACAAGCTGGGAAATCCAGCGGATCACCACCACTGTCCTCATTCCGCTGAACAGAGACCCAGAGAACCCAACGTCTAGAAACCTTCTCAACCGGCTGCCTGCTAGACTGAAACACTGGGTTTATCGTCTGTGCCAACCACTAATCTTTGTTTTTCTTTTTGTTCCCACAGGAGTGGCCCTCGTTAAATGCCCGATTGCGTGAGTCACCCAGCGGACATCCTCCACACCAAGTCTCAGGAGATGGTTCAGCTGGTCCTGTACCAATAAAAGACACTGAACAGAAATGGATAGACACTGTTCAGAGGAAGGGAATGTCTCTTCTTTCCTTGACCAAGACGAGGACTGGCAAAGATCCTCCCCCAACCAAACTCCAGCTGGGCTCCTCTGAGCCCTCTTCTCAGCTGGGCCTTGAACAAACTGTGGCATCATTTCTAACAGCTCAAGGCCACAGCCCCCTGAACTTGCAGAGAAAACTCAAGGATGCCAAAAGGACCTCGCATCTGTCCCAGCGAACCCCTGAAGACACCTGTCTCCCAGGCTCACAGCAGGGCAGGAGCTGACTTCAGCAAGCATGGCGGCCCAGCAGAGCTCCACACAAATCACCCTCCTTCCCGCCTTTGTAATGTTCCACCCGCCGCCACTCCGCTGAGCCCCCAGTTCCTGCTACTACCCCTCAATGCCCCCTTGACATTACCAGTCGCCAGCCACCTCTAGACAAAGTGGAACGGAGCTCAGCTCATCCCTACTGTCAGAAGTGACTAGGTTACAAAGTTTTTGCCCCATTAAGGCTGTATTTATTTCTCTTTAAAGTGGCTCCTCCCTGGGCCCTGCAAGGCCCCTCCAAGGCCCTCGTGGAAGCAGCCAGTTCTCAGGGCAGCTCTCAGGCTCCCTCCGGCTTGGGGGGAGCAGGGAGGGGCACGGCAAACAATGAAATGCAACAGGACCCAAAAATTCCTGGCTGGAAAAACATGAAAATCTGGTCTGTTAGCAGGGCAGCCTGGGGTGACTTTCCCTTCTGACATTCCTCTGTGGCAGGAGGCAGGCAGGGTGCAGACCACACAGCCTGGGGTCCGGGGTGCTATTCTCTTGCACGGAAAAGGCCCAAGGGCACCCCAAGGCACCGGGGGGCGGCACCACCCCCGAAGAGGCCCCAAGGCCTGCAAGAGGGAGCCTGCTGGGGAGACCACCCAGAGCCTCTCCTATGCCCCCCACCTGCAGCTCTGAGGGTCAGATCGTAGCCTTGAGACCCTCCACGGCGAGTCACGCCCTATCCCAGGGACAGGCTGATCCTCCCCTGCGGACCCCCACCGGAGACTTGAGGCCGAATCTCCCACCCATGTCTGGAGCCCCCCACCCCGGCACAGATCCTCAACCCCTCCTCGCTATGACGAATCTGGGGACCCTGCCCCTGTCCAAAGACCCCAACCCAAGGTTAGATGCCCTCACAGGGGTCCGAATTCACCACCCCGACACGGCCCGGACACCTCCCCTCCGCTCCGACCAAAGTCAGATCCCTTCCCAGCACTGCGAATTCCCCCCGCACACACCAGGGCTCCCCGGCCCAGGGCCGGAGACCCCCGCCCAGGTGGAGTCCCTTCACCGAGGCCCGAATTCCCCAGCCCCGCCCAGACCCCCGTACGGGGCGGGAGACCCTCGCCCGGCCGCGCACTCACCTCCCCCGCGGCCGCGCCCTGCCCCGCCCCTCAGCCCGGCGCAGGCAGCGCCGCGGACAGCCCGGCGCCCGGGAGGCCCGGACGAGATGGCGATGGCGGCGGCGCTGCGCGGGCCCGGCGCGCGCTTCCAGTGGCGGCTGGCGGCGGCGGGCGGGGCGCGGGGCGCGGCAGGTAGGGGTCCCCGCGGGGGTGTCCGCACGGCGGGTCCGGGCACCGCGCACCGGCCTCTTGGGCAGGGGTCGGGCCGCGTCCAGCCCCCGGGAGCCCCTTCCCAGATGGGGAAACTGAGGGGGCGGCCCTGAGGTCCTGCTGTGCGGGCTGTGCCCGCAAGCCCAGGAACCACTCAGCCCTACCGTCGATGACGGCCACCTCCTGAGGCCACCGTGCGCCCCTGGCCAGACCTCCCGCCTCCTTCCCAGCCTCAGAGGCGCACGTAGCGGGTGCGCACATGCGGGGGATGAATGAAGGTGCTGCCCTGAACACCCACTGGAGGCGGGCTCTGCAGGTGCCCTGGGGGAAGGGGGATTGCATTTGTTCACGGAGCTTACCGAGGGACACCGACCAAATCAGGACCCTAATGGCAACTTTGAGTGCGGGCAGCAGGGACTACTGCCCCTGCCCAACCTGGAGAGTTTGCACCATGTATTGCAGGACCAGCTCCCCCAAAACTGGCCACAGACCCCCCATCTGCCGTGGCATGGCGTGTCCATGCATGACAACATGGTCTCTGCCACACAGAGGTCCCCCCCACACCCTGCCCCCTGGGTGCCCATGACAGAGCCCAACTCTCCCCACAGGGAGTGAGTGTGGAGGGTGTGAGCTGGGACTGACTCAGGCTGCTTCACAGAGATGCCCCGTGGGAGGCAGGTGGCACATGCTCAGGCACTGGTGGACTCAGGAGGGCCAACTGCACGTGTAAACAGGCAGAGCTGTTACTGTCCAGACCTTGGGCCAAGGGTGGCCCTGCGGGGTCCTGGGTGGCAGGCGGTCACCGTCTCATGAGGTGACCTAGGGCTGCTCTTACTGTGGCTCTGCTAACCCCCGGGAGCCTGGTGAGGACACCCCTCTTTCAAAGCTTCCTTACTGTGTATGTCAGGCAGGGACGTTCATAAGGATTAGATACACCCGTGCCAGTGGTGGCCTGACCCCACTCGGTGCCAGTGGAAGATTCATAAACAGGAGCTGCCCTTCAGGCTGCTGGGGGACTGTGGCCCTGGGGCAGAGCGATTGGTTTCCAGCTGGGCAGGAGGTGCTCTGAGGATTCTGCCGTGTGCTGGCTTGACAAGGAGCTGATAGGGCCTGGAGAAGGTGCCAACGCCTAACAATGACTCTAGAGTGCAATAATTTTTTTTAGAGACAGGGTCTTGCTATGTTGCCCAGGTTGGAGTGCCGTGGCTATTTATAGGTGTGATCATAGCGCACTGCAGCCTCGAACTCCAGGGCTCAAGCAATCCCCCTGCCTTGGCCTCCCCAGTAGCTGACACTACAGGTGTGCACTACTGTTCCCAGCTCCCACAGTCCAATTGTGAGCCACCTCCTCCATTTCAGGCCCGAAATTTCTGTTTTCAGAGCAGGAAGACACCAGCCCCGTCACAGGCTTTGGGGGTGGTAGATGCAGCCCCTGAACAGGAACCAGAACAATGCTGCTGGTGTCACCTGTCCCCTAACACCTGCTGCCAGGAAATGGCTCTAGGTAGGGGGACCAGTGACATAGGATCCCCAAGGTGGCCAGCTCGCCTGTGGGTGCACATTTTGTGGGGAGCTTCCACTTACCCTAACTGAAGCAGGGCACTGTTCACTCAGGCCTTGCCATGTGCACAGGGCTCCTGCTCTTACTGGCCCTGTCCTAGGTACCTGGTTCAGAGAGGAGCAGAAAAGTACAGGACAGTGTAGGAGAAAGCAGAGGCAAGGCAGGAACACTCAAGCCCTGGGGGTGGAGGGTTGGGGGGCAAAAGGAGGGAATACCATGGGGTTCCCCAGGGCATCGGAGTACACAGGTAGTCCCCAGGTAATGCCAGTCGCCCATCCCTTCCTCCCACGGAGCAACATCTGCCCCACTCACCTTCAGTGTCCTTTGGAGTCCCTCCTCCCCAGCAGGCTAACCAAACCCTCCTAGGTGCTTAAAGGCAGATTTCTTAACTTACAAATGGCTCCGCTGGCTGTTCCAGTGTTTATCGGACTGAGAGGGCTCCTGGACATGCACAGGGCAGAGGGAGCCGCCCAGATAAGCCCTCACTGCACAGAGCCAGCCATTGGCCCTGCACTCTGCCTGATAGCGGGGCTGTAGGCAGGACAGCCAGCAGGGACCCTGCTCTGGTGATAGGAAGGTCAGGCACCTACAATGGAAGGTAGGGACATTCTTCTGGGCAAAGCCTTCAGGCCACCAGGCAGCAGGAGGGGAGAGAGGCCTGCGCTCCCCAGGGCCCAGGGACAGCTTCTCCTCAACCAGCAGGCATCCTTGTTCCCTGGGCTCACGTCAAAGTCCTCAGAACAATTTACAACAGTCTGGGCTTTTTTAAAGCCCTTGAGTTGAATTCAGAATCTGTTGTGCCTTGGCTTGGCCTGACATGCACGCAAATGCTACCGCTGGATGGAGGTACGGATGGGTCCTGCCGTGGGCCAGGCTGGCTGCAGGCGCCCGTGCACGCCTGAGGACAGCTCCTGGTGGCAGCTTCTGGGCTGTCTCAGCTGCGAGCTAGGGCCTCTAGGCCCTGGCTCTTGTGTCCACTTAGGAATGTAAGTTCTAGACCCTGGTGTGGGGGCATCTGCAGAGCTGGGGTCCCTGAGGGATGTGGGACTCTGAGCATTGAGGTGGCTGCAAAGACAGGTACAGCCTCCTTACGACAACGCCAGGTTCCGATGCTGGTGTTGGGGAAGATGCCCCAGCCTTGGATGGCAGAACCCACTTTGTCAAGGGACCTCTGGGCCTTGCCCAGGAGCAGCGACCAGCTCCAGACGCCCCAGGAGGGTGGCGCTCCTCCTCATCCCAGCAGGCTTATGTCTGCAAAGAGGCTGGAGGCATTTCTACTTGTTTTATACCCAGACCCTTGTCACCAGCCCCTACCCTGCCCTCAACCTCCATGGACTGACAATTTTCTGTTATTTCTTCCTTCACCCAGGGAGTGGACTGGTGCTTGGTGGTGGGTGTCCCTGACCTTGGGCCCAGGTCAGAACACTTCCCTTTCCCTCCTCCCCACACTCCCTTACTCTGCATTCCCCCCACTTCCGTTTTTTTTTTTTTTTTTTTTTTTTTTTTGGCTCTCTTGCCTGCCTTCCATGTCAGTAGGTGGCAGAGTAGAGACAGATGATGCCTTCTGCAGGGCAGAAAGCCTGAGGGTACAGGATCTAGGCCACACCACGTGAATGCAGAAGGAATTCCAGGAATGAAACCTGAGCCCAGGCAACTCCTGCTGTGCCCAGCTGCTTCCCTATGGATCGCTGTGCAGCCAGGCAGGCGCGCTCCAGACGCCTGGCTGCACACACCTGCCAGCTCCACGGAGCAGGGGCTGCGCCTTTATTCCTGCTCACTTGTGACAGAGGCCGGTCTTTACAACTGAAAGGCACAGGGACTCATGAAGAATGTTTTAGCTCTGTGTCTGGCCTAGGACACTGGGTGAAGTTTGAGTTCAGAGGAGTCCTACCGGCTGACACGGGGTGTGTGTGGGAGGCACGGTTTGCAAAGGTGATGGCACGCGCCTTGGCATCACCAGGCCCCTGGATTTGCACAGATCGCGTGTGTGAAGTCATTGCTTTCTGCTCCGTTGGGTGATATGTTGTCATTCCTGTGCCTCAAAGGATGGGGTCTCCCATCGTGATGAAATGGGTCCTGCATCACCTTTAACCAAACAGCGCTGCTCGCTGGCTGGGAATTCTGGGGGCTTTGTGAGTCTGTGCCCCAGCCCTGGGCTTTCTTCCTTCTCATCTCTCCTTCCTTCCCCCAGCAGGGCAGCGGGACTATGATCTCCTGGTAATTGGCGGGGGATCTGGTGGCCTGGCTTGTGCCAAGGAAGGTACGTATTCTGTGTCCTGCGTCCCCTTGGCATGGCGGGGCCTTGTCACTTTTGGGGTCCCCTGGATAGCTTGGCTTTGTCCTGAATGTGCATGAGCAGGATGCATGACCTCTGCAGCTGGCCTGCCGGGGTCACCCCAGCGGCCCCTCCCTGTGCCCTGTTCCCTGGCGCACCCAGCCATCCGCCATCGGCTGTGCACAGCAGCCATGGTGTGCTCTTCACCTGTGCTGCCTTCCTGGGCTCCAGGGCTCCCGCTTTACACACAGTGAAAGCCACCGGGCTTCCCAGGGTCTCCCCGACCTGTCCAGCCTCAGCTCCCCGTGCTGCTGCTTGTGGGGGCCTGAAGTCCCAGATCAAGGCGTGGGCAGGGCCGATTCTTCGGAGGCCTCTCTCCTGGGCTCATCGATGGCCGTCTCCTCCCTGTGTCGTCACAGGGTCATCCCTCTGCCCGTCTGTGCCCTCTTCTCCTCTTATAAGGACACCAGTCCTACTGGATCAGGGCCCACCCTCATGGCCTCATTTTGACTCGATTACCTTTTCAAAGAGCTGCATCCAAATATGGTCACATTCTGAGGTGCTGGGATTAGGGCTTCCACATAGGAATTTTGGGGTAACACAGCTCGGCCCATAACAACCCCCGAAGTTTCCTCACACCTTGGTAACCCCTTCCTGCACCCCACGCCGCACCTCCCCAGACAGCCAACGATCTGCTTTCTCTCACTGTGGGTCAGTTCGCATTCTCCATAATTCTGTGTCAGCGGAATCACGCGACACGTACTCTTCCGGCTTCTCTTGCTGGGCGTGATTATCCTGAGACTCGTCAGTGTCGCTGCGCGCATGGCACTTCATTCTTGCTGGCTGCCGAGTGGCAGTCCGTCGCGTGGCTGCTCCACCTTCCGTCCGTCCGTTCACCTGCGGGTGGACTCCGGGCTGGTGGTTTCCACTCTCTGGCCACTGCGAATGGCACTGCCAGCAGCGTCTGTCTGTGTGTCCTTGTGGCACGTGTGTTTTAAATTCTTCTGGGTAAATGCCTAAAAGCGGACCTGCCGGGTCATGCGGTGTTTCTCTCATTTAGATACGTCTTCCTTTCTTTCCGCAGCATTGTGACGTTTTCCACAGACAGGGCTTCCACATCTCCTGTCAGGTTTATCCTAAAGTGTGTCCTATTCTTTATAATGGTTTTATCGAGATAAACATCACATACCACATACAGTTGTCTCTTGGCGTCAAGGGGCATGGGGTCCAGCGCCGCCTGCGGCTACCAGAATACTAAAACCCACCCCCACTCCTGTCCTCAAGTGGGGGTGCTGGAACCCACAGATACGAAGAGTCAAGTCTTCATACGTGCAGATTTTACGTCCCATGAATGCTGTATTTTCAATCTGAGTTTGGTTGCAGATGTGGAACCCACAGATAGAACTGTATTTATTGGAAAAAAAACATATGTAAGTGGACATACACAGTTCAAATCCATGTTCAAAGGGTCAGCTGTAATTAACTCATTCAAAGTCCATTTTGTAATGGTTTTTTGTATATTCACAAAGTTGTGCAGCCGCTACCATTAGAACATTTTCATCTCCCCCCAAAATACTCTGTACCCATTGGCACTCACGCCCTGTTCCCTCTCCCCCGGCCCGGCAACCACTGACCTACTTCCTGTCTCTCTGGATCTGCCTGTTCTGGACATTTCATATAAGTGGAATCATATGTGGTTTTTTGTCGTTGTTTCTTCCATGTAGCATGATGTTTTCAGTGTGCATTCGCGACGCAGCATGTGTGAGCACTTCCTTCCTTTCCATGGTTGAGTGATACTCTACTGTGTGGATATGTTTGTCTGTTAGGTGATGGGCATTGCGTTGCCCAATCCCACTTTTTGGCTATTATGAGTAATGCCATGAACATTTGTGTGTAAGTTTTTGCGTGGTCATATATTTTGTTTCTTTCTTTTTCTCTATTTTTTGAGACAGAATCTCGCTCTGTCTCCTAGGCTACAGTGCCGTGGTGTCATCATAGCTCACTGTAGCCTCAAACTTGTGGGCTCAGGTGATCCTCCTGCCTCAGCCTCCCACGCAGCTGGGACCAGTGTGTGCCACCATGCCCGGCTAATTTTTCCATTTATAGTAGAGACGAGGTCTTGCTCTTGCTCAGGCCTGTCTCAAACTCCTGAGCTTAAGCCATCCTCACGCCTCGGCCTCCTAGAGTGCTAGGATTGCAGGTGTGAGCCGCTGCTCCTGGCCATGGTCATATTTTTTCATTTTTCTTGGGTGTTTACCTGGGAATGGAGTTGCTGGGTCACGCGGCAACTCTGTGGCTAACATAGTGAGGAGCTGCTGGCCGTGTCCACCACACTGCGCCTGCTGCACCACGTCTGTTCCCACCAGCAGCCTGTGAAGTCCCAGTGTCTCACGTCTCACCGACAGTTGTCTCTGTCCTTTTTATTATAGCCATCCTAAGTAGGTGTGAAGTGGCACCTCATTGTGTCTGATTTGCAAGCGAACCTCCCACCTCAGCCTTGAGGAGCCTGGACTACAGGTGTGAGCCACTGCACCTGGCTGAATTCTTTTAGCTTTTGTATGTCTGGAAACATCTTCATTTTCCCTTCATTTTAAAAATATGTTTTCTCTGAATGTAGAATTCAAGATAGACAGGTTCTTTCTCGTAGTATGCTAAAAACTTTGTCCCTCTGTTTTCTCACTTGCCTTATTTCTATCAAGGAATCTGCTGCCATCTTTATCCTGTTTCTCCGAAGCATGTCTCTTTTTCTGTGGCTACTTTTAGGATTTTCTCTTTTCATTGGTTTAGAGCAATGGTTTTTAATTATGGTGTGCCTTTTAATTTTTTTTTGGCTAGAGTTCATTGAGCTTCTTGGTTCAATGGACTCATCCAGTTGTGAAATTTTTCAACCATTATTTCTTCAAATCATTTTTCTGTCCCTCCTGCTTTCCCTCCCTTTTGGAGACTTTAATTGCACACACATGAGGCTGCTTGATACTGCCTCTCTGCTTACTGTTTCTCTTTCCATTAAAAAAAAATTTTTTTTTCTACCTTTTATAGAGACGGGATCTCACTCTTACTCAGGCTGGTCTTGACCTCCTGACCTCAAGCAGTCCTCCCGCCTCAGCTTCCCGTAACATTTTATTATTGTCTCTGTGTTTCATTTTGGATAGTTTCTATTCCTGTGTCTTCAAATTCACTGATAAAACATTGTGCAACATGTAATCTGCTATTTATCCTGCTCAGTGTGTCTTTCATCGCCTATATTATAACTTTCATCTCTGCGAATTCAAATTGGTTCTTTTGAACATACAGGATGCTTAAAAGGCCTGTCTTACTGATCTCTTCTGATGGTTCTGGCGCCTGTGTCAGTTCTCCGTCAGTTCCATTGACTGACTTTTTCCCCCTTGGGTGGTATATTCTTATGCTTCTTTGCATGCCTGGTAATTTTTGGTTGAACATCAGATACTTTGAATTTACCTGTTGGGTCCTAGACTTTTTTGTATTTCTAGAAATATTATCACTGGGCTTTGCTCTGGGATGCAGGGAAGTTAATCGAAGACAGTTTGATCCTTTTGAGTGTCCGTTTAAGGTTTGCCAGGTGCGAGGAACAGCGCCCAGTCTAGGGCTCATTATTCTCAACTTCTGAGCCACGACCCAGTGCCCCGGGAATTACGTGTTTCTCCCAGTCTGGCTTCTAGGAATAGGCACTGTCCCCCCAACCCTTCTGGGTGGCTCTATCCCTGGTCTCGGCTAGTTTCCTCGTGCACGTGCACTGATGCAGTCTCTGTGCAGCTCCCTCCTCCCCTGTCCCCTGAGTTCTGTCTGCCTCGGTCTCCCTGGACACAGTCACTCTGTCCTCCCCACACTGGACTCTGCTCAGTCGCCCCCCAGACGCAGATCTAAGCCCCACCTTGTTTGTTTCTTATCTCCCAGGTCCTTTGTTGTTGCCTGATGTCCAATTTCTTAAAACACATCGTTTCATGTATTTTATCTGGATTTTTGGCTGTTTCGGGAGGGAGATAAACCTGGGTGCTGCTGTTCCATCGTGGTCAGATGGGAGTGGGACTACAGCGTTTTGAAGAATACCCTCAGCCTGACCCTTTAAACTGAGTGTGGGAATCCCACTGTTCCTTCAGTTGAACAAAATGGGTTTTGAAGGTGAACTGTTCTAAAACTTTATTCTAATCCTGGTTTTTGATAGCTGTGAGTCGAGCATGTCCTGTAGTGTTTGGAATGCTTACAGGTTCGTGAGACCTAAGTCCGGCGTGCCCTTGGGGGTGGTCAAGTCCAGGCCCTGAGATTGCTGACGCCGTGCCCAAGGCAAGCCGGAAGCTAGCCCCGAAATCAGCCCCGGCTGATGTTTCTAAGTCGACCTGAGAACCTGGGTCCCCGGCCCGGGTGGCCCTGCTGATGGCTGAGAGGGTGGCCAGATGGCTCCATGTCAGGAAGCGTGGTTTGGAGTCGGGGTCTTGGTGCCACTCTGGGGCTGAGCAACTCTGGACCTATGGCTTCTCTTCTCCTGAGCTTTGCTTCCTGGCCCTGAGAGAGACGCAGCAAAGGCCCATGTGGGGGCTCTGGGCGGCCGGGAAGGGAGCAAGGGAGAGCCCCCCGGCCCAGCCTCTCCCAGGGCTGGGCCCTGGGCTTGTGCTGAGTATCTGGGACTAGAGCCAGGCTGGGGGGCAGCAGCTGAGGGGGTGGGCAGTGTGGAGGCTGCGGTCTCAGGAGAGAACTGAGGGTTCCTGCCTGTGGGCAGCACAGCGGGGCGCAGTGGGAGGCCAGGGTGTGGGGTGCAGAACATGTGGGCAGTGCAGCTCTGCGGGCCAGGGCACCGTGGCAGATCAGGGGTCGCCAGCACGGCTCAGCCTGGCCACTGTGTGGGCAGCCGCAGGCCCGGGCCCTTCCCTGCCCTCTTACAGGCCTAGTGGGCCCCTGGGAGTCCCCGTCTCTGGCCCTGAGCCAGCTCCACTCTTGATGTCTTGTGCTCAGCTGACAGTCTCCTTGTCATTCCAGCTGCTCAGCTGGGGAGGAGTGTGGCTGTGGTGGACTACGTGGAACCTTCTCCCCGAGGTGAGCAGCCCCTTCGTGACCCTTGTCCTGGAAGGGAGGACAGATGGGCCCAGTGAGCGTGCAGAGGCAGCCAACGCCAAATCCTTCCTGCCCTGCCATCTGTAGTCTCCGGGCAGTGTCCTGTCTCACACATCATTACTCTAAACTTCTTCATCATTTGTATCTTAAAAACAACTCTGCATAAGGTTGTGGGGAGCAGGATCGTGGGGCCAGGTTCGCCCGAGCCGCATTTGAGTTTCAAAACCACTTAAAGGGATTCCTGCGTGGGGTGGAAGAGCAGGGACGCCTCCAGGGGTCATCCGAATATAAACATAAACATGTCTTCCCGACACCCCAGGCGCCAGGTGGGGCCTCGGTGGCACCTGCGTCAACGTGGGCTGCATCCCCAAGAAGCTGATGCACCAGGCGGCGCTGCTGGGGGGCATGATCCGTGACGCCCGGCACTACGGCTGGGAGGTGGCCCAGCCCGTGCCGCACAGCTGGTGAGCACCTCCCCGTGGTTTTCTGCCCCTCTGGACGGAGGAGGAGGCTATTCCCCAGTCACCCTCGTGGGGCGGAGGGGGTGCTATAGGGTGGGGTTCCAGCCAGGGGGACTCTGTGCCGTCCCCACAGACATTCGGCGGTATCCGGAGACGTTTCGGGTTGTCACTAGGGGGAAGGATTTGCTCATCTCCGAGGCAGAGCCCAGGGCCCAGGACGGCCCCACCAAGAGCGGTCGGCCCAAAGCCTGCAAGCAGGAAGCCATTTCAGTCAAGCTCTTTTGGGAAGGGCACCTGCATGACTCTGCTCAGAGCCACCCGCGGTGGCTCAGAGGTTCTCAGATGGCCACCGCTCTGGCTACAGGCCGCAGCCCTCATCTTCTGTGAGTCCAAAGGCCCTAGCCCCAAACCTGGGACACAGGTCGCGGCGTTACATTTCGCCACCTAAAAACACTCTCATTTCTTGATATTTCTGTGAATACACCATCTGTAACTACTAGTCCGTTGTGAGACTCCGCAGCTAACACGTGTATTGTGGTTTTGACATTTTGTGCGTTAACAGGAGGAAGATGGCGGAAGCTGTTCAGAACCACGTGAAGTCCCTGAACTGGGGGCACCGCGTCCAGCTGCAGGACAGGTACGGAGCCTCTCCAGGCCCTGTGGTTGTGCCAGTGGCCCTCGGGACAGGCACCTGCCTCGCCTTCGCTCAGGCGTCTTGCCCCTGGACACATGCTGAGCCTGCCCTGGTGGCCCTGGGGGTTCCAAAGGGACACGACAAGGGGTGTCCCTGCTCATGGCTGGAGCACAGATCAGGAGAAGATGGGGGTTACTGCCGCGGACGTGGGGCGCCCCTGCAGCCCGGCCCTGAGCAGAGTCTAGAGGCTGAGGTGTGAGCAAGGGGGCCACATTGGCAGGGGGGCCGGAGCCCAGGGCTGCATAAGGAGCGGGTGCTCAGGGTCGACGGGCCAGCAGGGTCACCCTAGTGGCAGGCACCTCCTGGGGGCAGGCGGCCTTTCTCCCACCACAATGACGTGGATGGAGCCCAGGAGCCACAGTGGTGGGCAGCAAAGAGGATACCACGCGCCACCTCACACAGCCCACACCGGCGTTCCATCTCCCGCTGCGCAAACTACACACGTTCCTGCTCCTCAGGCGTGGACAAAGGTGTCTCTGTGTGATCGTCACAGCCTGG
>CAUYSK010056469.1:0-42825 GCA_963575035.1 Avahi laniger
TTTAGTTGTCCAGATCATTTCTTTCTATTTTTTAGTAGAGACAGGGTCTCGCTCTTGCTCAGGCTGGTCTCGAACTCCTGACCTTGAGCAATCCACCCGCCTCGGCCTCCCAGAGTGCTAGGATTACAGGCGTGAGCCACCGCGCTCGGCCAGATAAATATTTCTGAGCACAGCAGAAAGAAGTTAAAAGCTAAAGGCCTGAGGATTTGGGGGGCGCAGCCTGTGCAGAAAGGCCAAATGAACAGCAGCACAGACATGGCTAGAGACTCCAGCTCTATCTCAGCATTTGTCTCAGTGAGAGGCTTCCCAGGGTCCTGCCCTCATTTTGGCTTTATTCTCCTTTTCTGAAACTAACTAAAAGAAAGAATTCAAGAGCCTGAGAGAACCATGGGGTTGGTAAGTCCAAATCCACAAGGGCATAGAGATTCAGAGTCTTTTTCATCAGTACTTTAACCAAGAGTACGATCACCCAAAGACAAAAAATGTGAACTGCTTCGTCCACAACTGGGATAAAAGCAGAACTGCTAGCCACATCATTGACCATGGTGTTTGGACAGCTGTTGTAGCATTATCTTGTTTTTATCATTCTCTGAGTATGTCCACCCAAAGGATCAGCAGGCCAACAGACTGTTAGTTTCTGTTACATTCAGGATCTGTCACCGGCTGGCAAAGCAACTTCCTAGAGATATCAAGTGGCCTGTACATTTTGTAACTCCTGAAACTGTGCCTCCCACGAAAGAACCAGAAAAAGGGTCTGGCCATGCAGAGTTTAGCCACCAGCCCAGAAAAAGACAACTTTCTTTCTGAATAAAAGAACCCAGTTCATGAGAAACAAAAGGAACAACACTATCATGCTAAGATTTATAATGAAAAAGTTTTGTCTGCTTTTGCAGACAGAACCCCGAAGAGCATATACTACGTGATTTCTATTTACAGAAGTTCAGAATCATCTCCCAAGGTGTTGAGAATCAAGAGGTGCTTATCTCTCCGCAGGAAGGAGGCAATAATAATTGGTATAAGCATAAGGAGGCTTTGGGGATGCTTGTTAATATTTTATTTTGATCTGTGTGCTGGGTATAGGACTGTGTTCATTTTGTGATAATTCATCATCACATTACACATTTAATAATTTTCATGATTATATGTATTTTATGCATTGACAAAATTTTTGAAAAATCATTCTCTTTATAGACAGAAAGTATTATAGCTTATACTTATTGCTACCTGCTTGCAAAATCTAATTCATGTACATTCAGTTAGACATTTAAAAAGCCAAAAAAAACCAAGAAACCCATAAGCATCTTTTTTCACATTAAATGTTTTTTGACAGTTTTTAAAGTCAATAAGAGGTTTTTTCAGACAGAATTTCCTTGAACTTCAGGGCCTAATCAAGCCTTTTTCTGTACTTGGCCAGTCTTTGGATGGGCCAAATTCTGCCTCCAGTCCCACAGAGAGAACAAGTAAGTAATCCTCAGGCCTCCCAGGTCTGATGCAGAGGAGTGCAGGAAAAGTTAAGAAACTTTCTCCAAATTACACAATGAGTTGCTGGTGGGGGGCCTTGTGATTCTCAGTCCAAGGGCTATCACTTTTCTACTACATCTCATTCCACAGGGGCCAATTAATAAACATTCTCCTTTGGGGAACTGAGAAAAATGAGCCCAGTAAACTCCACTGGTCATTCTTTGCATACAAAATACACAAAGGGGTTGACCAAGTTCCTCTCCAACAGGAAATCATTTGTCTCAGACAGCCAGGAAGAAGAGGAGGGAAGTGCTGAGTCTGCAACAGGGCATTGCAACACAGCCCAGTGTTTTTGTGGAAACGCTGTTACCCTAATCAAAACACAGTTGCATAAATGGACTCACTCCACTTAAGAAAAAAAAAGTTGTTTAAAGCCTATAAATGGGGACCACACAACCCTGATTAATTTTTAAAGTTCTTTCTCTGCTTTCTTTTTCAGAAAGTAGCTAAAAATAAAGGCTAGAAACTTGAAATAATGTAAGCAAGTAATCACACACACACATTGGGCTTTTTCCATATATGGCTGTGTTATTCTTCAGTCTTTGAAAAGGCCAAATGAAGAGATGGCCAGCAACCAAAATAATCCCTCAGACATTTGAAAACGAGGAGAAAAAACTAGAAGAGTTGGTGAATGACAAACAATTGCGAGCCTCAATGGGGATAAATGGCACCGAGAGGGATTTGTTGCCATAGTACTTTAAAAACAAGAGCACATGCATTTTGACACTGGCCCCCTTCTATAAAGAGACTGTTTTGCCCTCTGGCCTCAGCACTGAGAAAATTACAACTGCAATAATTTAACGTAAAGGACTTAAAGAACGAAACCAGTGCAGAGGCATGACTGAAAATTTAATTAAGGCCCTTCTCAGTATAAAATCTGTAAAGGAGAGGAAGGCACATCTCAAGGTCGGAAGAAAGACGGGGAGACCTGCAAACTGATTCGAATGAAACATGAAGGTATAAATAGCAGAGGTCAGCTTCCTTATGATAGATGGTTATTACAGTGTCTGTTGGGTTCTACTTGAAATGTTTCTGTAGAGAAGATTAACACATTCATGTCAAACAAATGCTACCTTGTGTGAGGCAGGAGGGAAAAGTCACATTTTCACAGTGCTTTGTGGTTTACAAGACCTTGTGAGATGTAACCCTGGATGCCAGGTAAAGCTTTTAATGATATGGAAACTGAGACTTGGGGAGGTTAAGTGAACTAACACAAGTTCTATGATGGGTGGCTTAGTGCAAGAGGGCTAGGGTAGCGACTGGAAGCTACATCTCCCAACGTGCAGGCCAGAGCTCCTAGTAATCACATAACCTTTAAGAGAACACTAGGCAGAGCGTCAAGTTTAGGTTTGGATTGTGGCTCGTCCACTAACTTTCTCTGAGACCGTGGACAAGTCATTTCTTCTCTTCTGATTCTCATCCTCAACTGAAAAATGATAGGGCTATCCTAGATAACAGGAGACAGAGAGACAAGTGTGAACTGCGGGATTCACTCTGCTCTCTGCACTTATCTGCGAGTCTGTCCTTGCAGATCCTCAGATGGGACTGATGGGTGTGATCACCACTTCACTGGGGACCATCTTCATGTTATAGGCCAGAATATACACATGGAGCCTAGAAAAATGATTTCCAAAAGCCTGGAAAACCTCCTCGACATTCTGAAAATATAGTATTGAAAACTACTGAAGAGGCAACATGAATTCTAATTTTTCACCTCACTGCTTTTTTCTTTTTCAGTTCCTAAGGGATGGACCTTTCTTGTAATTCTTTTTCTGAAAAGACATTTTGCTTTTTGTTGACACTGCATGCTTCTAATGGTTTTCCCACGCTTGCCCATAAAAGTTTTCTATTTGGGTAGAGAGTCAATAATAATAACAAACAACAGTAACAAAAATAGCAGGTATCATTTATTGAGGCCTACGATATACACTGTTGCTGAGCCCTTTCTATCGTCCCTAATCTGTGCAACCACCGGATGAGGTCAGTATTACTTTCTCCATTTTACGGATAAGAAAACCAAGGCTCAGAGAAGTTTAGTGACTTGTCCAAGGAAGGCCATCTTAATAACTGCAGGGCTGGGATTTAAACCATTATCTGTCTGACTCCAAAGCCTATTCTTTCTTTTTCTACTCCATTATGAGGCCTCTAGTCAGCTTACTAACGCGTCAAAGACTCTGGGCAGTGCTGCTTGTTCGTGATGTCTTCTCGTCACTAGTTCACAGCAAGGAATACCTTCCAGGTGGTCATAAAGCTTCCCCACTGAAATTCCAGCTGGAGGATAAGTAGGATGGATATGAGGTGGGCTGGGCTGATGCAACGGCAAAGTGAGCCCACATGCTTTCCCCTTACACCAAAAGGATCAGGTTGAGAATTGCGATTTCATTTCCAAATCACTAACCTGATGAGGCACAAGCCCAAGAGAGGTTGGAGGCTCATTCATGCGATCGTCACTGCTGCTGGCAATGGCATAGCCCCTGAGGAAAGGAAACAATTAAAGCTGTTCACTTAACCAAAGTTTATGTTTAACTCGTGAAGATGACCTGGCAGACATCCATGTAAGATTTATAAGGATAACTAAAATGCCCCTTGCTGGGCAGCACAAGTTAACAAAAAACTAATTTCCCTGGGAGGGAAGGCAAGAAGAGTAATAAAAAAAAAATGCATGGATTGGAGCCAGAAAGATCAGAGCTTGTGACCACAGGCAAGGTGCTTAACTTCTCTGTGCTTCAGGTCCATCATCTATAAAATAGGAATAAGGGGGTCATGAGGAATAAGTTAAGAATATACTCTTTACTAGATAAAGTGCCAAGAGCAATGTCTGGCACATGATAGGCCAAAAAACATCAACTCCCTTACTCTGAGACAGTCTTGTAGAACACCACAGCATGTTTCTGTATTGAAAGTTTGAAGTGGGAGACTTTCTAACCTTAACTTGTTTAGTTGATATAAATGTTACCAAAATGCAGAAATAAAAGTGAAGAACAATTGGGCAGGAGAACTAACGCACTCCTCCCCGAGCAACAGCGTGATGCTTACCAAAGAGATGCAACACAGGACCTGGTTTTTAATCTATGATCAGGGAAAATGTGGCAGACACAGGGTCAAGAGAGCATAAAATCAGTTTTCAAAGATTTTTATCTCAAATACTTCCTATCAGGAAGTGACACTAAATTTAAACAACAGAGATAGCTAAGGTGGATGACAAAGATAAGAGGAAGACAAAAAAAATGCTGCTGCTTTTCATTCAACCCTGGAGGATTTGTGCTAGTTACGTAATGCTACCAAAATCTCGCAGGGGCCATCTTTTCAACTGTGGAGAAAAGCTATGAGTCACATGATAAATAAAATATTCATGTTAATTTGCATGTTGACTTTCTGAGAACTGGAAAAATAAATCTTTCAAAAATTCGATCTTCTCCTGCCTGTATTACAAACAGCAGAGCATAGTGATCAAAAACGGTTTGGAGCCACACTGGCTGGGCTAAATCCTGGCTGTTCCACTTACCGTGTGAGTTCAGCCGCTTACTTATGCTCACTATGCCTCAATTTCCCCATGAAAAATGGGACTAATAATAACAGTTCTTTCCTAACAGTTTGCTATGAGGAGTAAAAGAGGAGATATTTGTAAAGTGCTTATAGCAGTGCCTTGCAAAGAGTAAACATTATATAAATGTTTGAAAAATCAAATAAACCATAGTGTACTTGTCATATAGTTAGGTGTAAATATCTGTTTGACTTCAGTCTGACTTGACTATCTGACACTTGACAGCACAGTCTTGGCCAGATATTGAGAGAATCTTAAATTGTTAGCATTTTCCTTCTCTTTTCCTCCTTTCCTTTCCTTTTTTCTTTTTTTTAAATTACTATTTTTAAAGTGAATTTTTATTGTCTTCAAGGTATAGGGCTAAAACAATAATAATAAATTAATTTTTGCCTCACTTCTATTCAATGGAAGAAGAATTAATTCTTCTTATAAGTAATAAAGTAAGATCTTCTCCTTGTGTGTGGAGCAGACAGGGTGTCCAGATCACAACTGTGCTAATTTTTGTACGTGGAATAAAACATATATACAATGTGAAAGACATACAGACTACTAAGAGGCCCAAGCTCAAGTTGAAACAAAAAACACCAGCCCATTCATTTCTTTCTTCTCACATGCAAGCCCAATACACTATGAGAGAGTAATCAATTAAAAATATATATTTAAAAATTGGTGTGGCACTGGTGCACTAGGTGGTCAGGACCAACCCTCCAATTGAAAATAAATAGAAAAGCTAGACAGAATGTAAAAATCTATGTTTGAAAGCATCAGAGAGCTACCAAGATAGTGATGAATTCTAGAGCCAAGATCTGTGAGAGCAGAGAGGCCCGTAAAGGTGCATTAGGCATCTGCCAGGGGGGCTTATCCCCACAAAGTGATTGCTGACCTCCAAAAGCAGTGGCTATAGGATCAGAAGTTGAACAGTAATACTGGCAGACTCACAGGGCTAGAGGGAAGGACTGAAGATTGAGGTCTGCTGATAAGGAGGAGCCAAGAGAGCCATCCCAAGCTTTGGCTTGGGCTCATTGGGGGATACCTCCTCAGAGTAGGGTGAACCAGAACTGACCAGCCCTAATTGGATTAAAGTGTTCTAGGACCGCTAGTGCACTTATCCTAGTGGTCAGCCAAAAAAAATGTAAATCACATCATCTCTATAATTTTTCATTTATAATGTTCAGTATTCAATAAAAAATAATCGAAGATATTAAAAGTATCAGGGAAATTTAAATACTAATTGCATATGTGATGATATAAAGGAATTGCCTTTGTTTTTACATGTAAAAATAGTAGCAATATATACTGAAAACATACATTTTTATGAATGAAATGCTATGTCTTAGATTTGCTTTAAAAATAAGCCAGTGAGAGGAGGAAAAATGTGGATAGCAGTATAGATAGCATAAATAAATGATGATTGGCCATATATTGGTAATTGTTGAAGCTGGGCAGTGTACACAAGAGGAGATATAGATATAGATATATCTTCTTTCATATATGTTTAAATTTTCCATAATAGTTTTTTGTTTTTTAAAAACCAGTTATATAAGGAAAGAATACGTGACCCAAAACCAAGAGAAACAAAAGACAATAAGAACAGACCCATAGGAGATCCAGGTAATGGAGATATCTGATAAAGACTTAAGACAAAAACATGATTAAATGTTTCCAAGGAATCAAAATGATCAAAATCATAATTTCAGCAGAGAACAGGATCAATTGGAAATTCTGGACCTGAAACATGATAATAAAATTAAAAACCTGATGGGTGGTTTTAACACATATTATTCACAGAGGAAGAGAGAATTAGTAAACTGGAAGCTAAGTCAAAAACAGCCATACTGAAGCAAGGAAAGACAAAATGATTGAAAATACAGAAAAAAAGCATGAAGGACACATAGGTTGATTCTAGCTGATATGCAATTGGAGTCTCGAAAAGAAAAGAGAAAGAGAGAATAGGGCAGAAGCAATATTTTAAGAAAAAAATGTGTTAGCAAAACTAAACAAATATCAATTATGTAACAATAATAATATTGCCTGGGGTTTAGAATATAAAGAAAATTTTAAGATGAGTGTGCAACACTGCTGGTTGCCAATCCAACATCCATTCTCCTCTTCCAGCTTATCAGAATTTTATTCAGAGAGGCAATGTGCCCAGCCAAAAAAAAAAAAAAATTGCAATTGGCAGTCTTCCTTGCAACTAGGAGTGGCTATGTGATAACAGGAATTAAATCAATGAGTTAGTTTTCCAGGAAAGCTCTTTAAAAAGGGGCAGATTCAGCTGACTGCAACTTTTATCCTTTCATCATGTCTTTCTTCTAAATTATAATACAGAAGCAATACTGAAGGTAAAGCAGCCATTCTGTGACCACAAGGTAACAAGCATAGGGAGAAAGCTAAGAGTGGCTAAGTGAGAAGAAGGAACTCAAGATCCTGATCTCATAATGCAGCCTTTGTACCAGCCCTGGACTGCTTGCCTCTGAACTTCTTGCTCCACAAGAAAGACACAGCCTCATTTGGCTACATCACTGAAGCTGAATACAATTTCTAACATCAATGATTTCTGTATTCCCTTACAAGTGTTCAGGGATAAGAAAACCCAAAACTTACTAACAGAATAAAAGCATGAAAGACCTAAGGTCCCTACCAAAATTTTTATTCTTCCTCATTATCAGTTTCCAAATAACTCTAGAAGAATTCAACTCCAGAAGGATGCTGAGATGTAGCCCCAAAGATTCCATGACAACTTCTTTCAGGCCAAAGAACCAGACCCGCTTTTTTTAGTCTTGTTTTTTTGAGGATAGAAAAAGCAATAAAATTCTCAGAAAAGTTAGACTGAGCAAAGGCTAAGGGAGATGCTAAAGATAAATGCCTACAAAAACTTTCTTGTTTAAACACCCATCTCCTACCACCAAACTCACCCTTCCGGATGCTGCAAAACAGAAACCATCAATTCCACTGCCAGGGCTCCTGCAATCATGGCCAGTCCTGGGCGACTCACGGTGCATTGCTGGTCCAAGGTCCGGTCTCTGGTGGACTGCAGAGAAACAATCACTAATGTGTGCTGAAAGTTCTAGTCCACTCAACTCCAGCTGGTTGAAGCATGAAACTTCTCTGTGATAAAGCTTTAAAATATAACCAGATGCTCACTGTTGGCAAAGTACATCCAACCTCAAATAACATCATTTCTTGGGATTATCAAGATAAACAAATTATACAATTTAGGTAACTAAATGAGGTAATGTGCTTAAAAGGATTAGCCGCTTAAACAAATTAAATATTGGGTGACAGCAATCAAAAATGGGGCTCAGCTGCCTCATATAGCACAGCTGCATCATGTGTGCCATTAACTGACTCAATTCCATTCCACTGTGCTTGGCAGTTACAAGACAGACAGACAAACACAGAGACGAATAATAATTTGAATAGTGCAGGTGATTCATCCTGCCATTCTAACTGAGTTAATGTCTCAGAGTGTAAGATGGGAGCAGTAATTTAATATTCCTGCAATCCTCGGTTCCTACGTGCCTCTAACAACATGGGCATCTCCTCACTCTGAGTATGATCCTAAGGTTTAACTACAAGTATTTTTCCTACAACATGGCTCCAAACACAAGCCTTCACTGGTTCAAACAATGAAATTCTAACCTTCCTACTTTGGGCAAATTAAGAAGTGTTAGAGATAATTTTGACTCCGAAAATTTCACCTTATGAATAGATGGACTTTACGGCAATGGCCCCTTAATCCAATCTGCTGGCAATAACTAAATAGCAAGACCAGTTGTATATGATAACACCATGATGGAGATCATCAAGCCACCCTTCTTCACATAAGAGAATGGTTATCTTCTCTTAAATTTCCATTACATTGCGAAAACATAAAAGCCAGTCATCCAAAACAGGTCTGAGTTAATAAGGAACAAGTTTTAAAAGAAAGGAAAAATAGAAGGGAGGGTACAGAAAACATCTCTGCTTTGCTTCACTGGAAATTACCATCTGTTCTGCTAATAAAAAAAACATTCCTACAGACTGGCTTGTGTGGTGTCATGAAAGCTCCAGAATCTTATATTTATACAGTGTGGTCTTGCTGTTTGAAGCACTTTCACACTTGACCCACTTTGCACAGTGAGTTGACAGGGCAAGTATTCTTCCCTCCCCTACTAGGGTTGCCAGATAAAATACAAGATGTGCAGTTAAATTTGAATTTTGGATAAACAATAAATAATTTTTTAGTATGAGGAGGTCTCAAATATTGCATGGGACATATTTATACTAAAAAATTATTCATTACTTATCTGAAATTCAAAGTTAGCTGGAATTCTGTATTTTTACTTGCTAAATCTGTTAGCCTATGCCCCACTCCCATTTTGCAGAGGCACAGGGAACCGAAGAGACTTATTCAGAATTGCCTGCGAGGTAGTGTAAAGGGCTGGATGGAATCTGGGTCTTTAGACTCCTCTTTTTTTTTTTTTTTTCGGTGACAGGGTCTCAATCTGTCATTTGGGATATAGTGCAGTGGCGCTCATCATAGCTCACTGCAACCTCACACTCCTGGGCTCAAGAAATCCTCCTGCCACAGCCTCCCAAGTGGCTGGGACTATAGGTAGGCACCACTGCAACCGGCTAATTTTTTCTATTTTTAGTAGAGATGGTGTCTCGTTGTTGCTCAGGCTGGTGTTGTACTCCTGACCTCAAGCGACCCTCCTGCCACAGCCTCTCAAAGTGCTAGGATTACAGGCATGAGCCACCACACCTAGCCCCCAGATTCCTCATTTTTAATGCTCTTTTTATTAAGATAAGCACATCAGTAATGCTGGGTGCTATCAGGGACAAGTCTATGCTATGGTTTCCTCACTGAGTTTTCCACAAAAATGGTTTGTAACTGCATTTATACTGGTGAACAAAAAACAGCTGTACAGTTGATGATGCCAATCGAGGCTCACAGTGGGATAATGCCATTCTTCCCAAATTGGAGAATTCTTCTTTCTGTTAAAAGACAGTATTTAGTCTCAATGAAAGAGCTGGTCTCTCTGCCTCAGTGCCCAAGATGGTCATAGGAAATATTTGGAACTACAAAGAAATCTACTTACATCTCCCGGGGCCACCACATCATTGCAGAAATAGCAGCCAAGCTTATAGCCAGGGATGTTGGCAAAAAGTGATGAGCCCAGGATGTCGGCAGATGCCATAGTCTGGCTTGGACACAAGTCCCCGGCTCCCTGATGCTTTGGTTTCTTCAGGCCATGTCTCATGACAACAAATGTGTCAAAACCCAAGGCAGCATTGATGACCAGCTGCAGGTTTCAAAGAATAAAAAAACAGAGTTAAAAGACACATATATATTTCAAGGCATGGTTAATTCCTTATTTGGTGAAAAAATTAAAAATCTAAACTTTTTAAAATTTGTTTTTTGCATATAAGCATAATTAGATTCTAAACGCTAATCATGGTAAAAGCTACTGAACACTGAGGACTTATTAAAGACTTAATGTGATTAACATAAACTATCTCATTTATTCTCATTTAAAACTCCTAACAAACACGTCTCCTTTACAGATGAGGATACTGCAAGTCAGAGAAGCCAGTTCTACAGCTTCCCCAAGGTCACTTAGTGGTAAGAAGCAGGTATATAAAGCCGAGTCCATAGAGTCCTCAAACCCATTCTTTCTGCCATTATGCTGTGTTCTGGCATGTCCACATAGATTTCTTTTTGTAACAGCTTTATTGAGATATAATTCACGTACCATCTAATTCACCCTCCACATAAATTTTTAAGGGACAGATTTTTTCATTTATACTATAAAAACTTTTCTTAGTTTTAATTTAACTTGTTCTTCCAAATTTCTGATCACATAGAAAGTTTGAAAAATAAAGAAACACCATATTAGAAATGAAAATAAAAATCATTCATTACCCACAGCCCAAATAATTACTATTAATAGTTTAGGGCATTTCATCCTACTATTTTCCCCCTTTCCCTCCCATTCCCTCCCTCTCTTTCTTCCTTCTTCTTGCCCTTTTCCCTCTCCTCTCTCAATAGAGCAAGGGGTGGGGGCCAGGCATATATAAATGTTTATATATAAACATAATTGATATAAAATATATATAATATTGTGTCTTGCTTATTTAACATAATGTGGTATTCTCCATATTATCAAAATCTTTTGAAAACATAACTGTGAATGACTGCATACTATTCCATCACAGATATGTACCATGATTTAGTGAACTGTTCAATACTGTTGGCCCTTGGAAGTTGTCACTACCCAAATATTAACAGTAGTAAATAAGACAAAGTCTCTGTTCTCTGGGAGCTTGCATTTTAATGTAATATAGTACATCTTCCAGGGTAGAGTACCTCAAAGGACCGTTATGAAAATTAAGCAGTAGACAATACCTATTATATTGGGTGATGGCATGTGAGGCAAAGACAGAGTCTGCCGGGAAAGCCCTTTGGCACTATGCTGCGAGGTCATACAAGTCACACCTCTTTCCTGGTATGGGGAAGGGTTGGGAGCACTTCTCCCTCTGGAGTGGCGGTGCATTAAGTCACGATCAGAGATGAGTACCCCAGCACTTTATCTTTCTCTCTCTCTCTCTTTTTTTTAACTTCTTTTTTTTTTAGAGATGGGGTCTCACTATGTTGTCCAGGCTGGCCTCAAGCAATGCTCCTGCCTCATCCTTCTTAGTAGCTGGGACTGCAGGTGCATGCCCCCGGCACCCGGCTTACTGTACCTTTCTCTTGCTTGCAGCAATGACGGCAGGAAGCCACCGGCTCTCCCTGGTATCCATTAACAGGAAAATGACATCATGGCTTTCGATGAGCTGCTCCAACTGCTCCACATCCTTGCGGGCTTGCTCTAGGGTGACACTGGAGAAGTTAACTGGATGTCCAGGCATGGGGATGCTCATGTTGAACCCTCTGGCATTCTATGGAAACACCCAGATATACTTACGTATTAGGTACAGGCAGTATCTCAGAGCGCACCCTTCCCCACAGCTACTAGCATGTATACATGGTCATCTGTACCAGAAATTTCCCTGTACACGATTATGCTGATTTTCCCTCACCCTATCTGTGCCCCCCACCTTCTTCACCTGTGCATCCTAGACCACCTCAACCTGTCACCCAGGGCCCCTGAGGCAGGGTAAGGCAGCAAGCAGAGACATATGCATCATAGTTCCAGAACAGACGAGGGCACTTCCCATCTGAGATCAGGAGGACACCAGAGGAAACTGTTTGTTTATGGCCCTTTCCTACCATCTGAGGCCAAGAAACCTGTCACAACATCCTCTGCCTGCTCAAGTACCCTCTTTCCAGACAGGCTGTCTTTCTCTTCTTGCTCCCAAATTACCCTCCCCTGCATTTCCTTAGTGTATAACATCTCCAAATGGAGTGTTCTAGCAAAAATAATTTAATAAATTCACATAAGGTTAGAACGACTGACAGTCATGCCTTAATCCTCTCAGGAGTATAGGCATTTTTTTAAAAACTTTACTTGCTAACTTACAGCCAGAAATAGCTACTAATGAGTGTGTTGATACTGGAGGAGGGGAGAAGGGGTTGAGGTGGGTGATAGTAGAGTGTGGTATAGAAGTGAGGCTTCATTCTCTGTCCAAAAGTAGAAGCTGCCCAGCAACCTGAGTTCTCTTGAACTGTAGGGACTTAGGATTTTCCCCAAGGGCTTTAGAACAGCTCTAATTTACCATGTGCCCCTTGATGACTCCATAAAGTCTCAGCACATTAACAGTGAGTCACATACGGGTGCTAAGGAAGCCAGGGACACTGACTTTCCATGGAAAAAAAAATGCTCTAGAATCACAAACTGCACCCTTGGCTAGCCCCTGCATACCCACGGTCACAGGTGAGTGCGTGAAAACATCAGCTTTTTCATTCATTTTCCCAAACCCCTCAACTACTGGAAAAATAGCCCAGGGGCATGACAAGTAGGTCTTTTTACAATAGAAAATCTGATTTGTAGATTGTAGATATTTCTCCTTATCATCAACTTACACCTAACCCCTGGAATTCAAGAAAGAGATAGCAAGAATTTCAAAAAGAATCAAAAAGAAAATTACAAGTAAAGCAGGAAAGGGCACTAGGCAGAAAGGACTTCAGAAAGAAGAAAGTTTTCAACCCGGTCCCTTTTAACAATAACATCATCACAAAAACAGTTATCAGGATATCATCAATTCACTAAGTATCATACTTCTACCATGTACCAAATACTATAATAAACAACAATAAAAACAACTACAGTAATAATAAGACCTTAACAGCTCACTGGCATATTACAATTGACAAAGCATTTTAAATGGTGGTAGCTTGATCCAAAAAGCTATTATGTATACATTTTAATGACACCAAGATGGAAGCATAATTATCCAATGCCAATTCTAGACTTCCAAATAATACAGTAATTGATCCTCACTCACATAAACTTTGTTAACCTAAATGAATCTCTATGTGCTAAAATTTCAGCCAGTAAGCTGATGTAGGAGCCCAGCAGTTAGGTCCACACCCTGGAGACTGGAATTCAGCAAATTTCAACACAGCGGTTTTCCACTTTGTCTGTATGTTAGACCCATCTAGAGAGTTTTAAAAATTCCTAATGCCTAGGCTTTTCCTCAGAACAGTTAAATTGGAATCTCTGAAAGTGAGCCCAGGTATCAGTATTTTCTAAAACTCCCCTGATGATTCAAAGGCATAGCCGGGGTGAGGTGGAACACAAAATATAGTACACAATTCTCACATGTACAGTTCAACGCATTTTGACAAACTGCAGATTAACCACTGCACACACCTATCAAGTTAAAGAACATTGTATGGCCTATGGCTTAATTTGACCCAACAAAAGGACAGGATAAAAAGGGGAAGAGAAGACACAGAATACTCCCATGACCCCAAAACATGCTCTTGTGCCCCTGTGTACTCAGTCCCCACCACCCCTGGACAGCCGCTCTTCTAACTTTACAAGCCACAGATTAGTTTTGCTTGTTTTAGAGCCTCATGTAAGTGATATCCCGGAGTACATTCTTGTTTGTGTTTGGCTTCTTTGGCTCGGCATAATGCTTCTGAGGGTCGTCCACGTTGTTCAGTATCGACAGTATGTTCCTTTTTGTTGTATGACTATACCACAACTTGTTTATTCATTCTCCTGTTAATGATGATTGGGTTATTTCTACATTTTGGCTAGTATGAATAAAGTTGCCTATGGACATTTCTGCATTAGTATTTTAGTGTATATATGTTTTCATTGCTCTTAGGTAAATATCAAGAAGTGCACTTTCTGGGTCATTAGGTAGGTGTCTGTTTAATTTCATGAGAAACAGCCAGAACTAATTTCTAAAGTGGTTGTTTTACTAGCAAAGTATGAGAGCTTTGGTTGCTCCACAGCCTGACAACATTGAACATTGTCAGTCTTCTTAATTTTAGCCATTTTGGTGGCTATGTAAGGATGTATCTCCATGGTTTTAATTTATATTTCCCTGCTGATTACTGATGTTGAGCATTTTCATGTGTTCACTGGCCATTCATAGATCCTTACTATGAAGTAAATACCTGTCCAAGCCTTTTGTCCCTTAAAAAAAAATAAAGCTGGTTTGTCTGTTTTATTTTTGAGTGGTAGGAGTTCTTTACATATTCTGGATAAAAAGTTTTTGCCAAATATATGTACGGCAAATGTTTTCTCAGTTTAGTCTCTTAATGGCATTTTTTGAGAAGCAAAATTTTAAATTTTGATAAAGTAAAAGTTATAAAATTTTTCATTTATGGTCAGTATTTACTAGGTCCTAAGAAATCTTTGCCCATCGCAAGACCACCAAGATGCTTTCTCTAAGAAGCTTTATAGTTTTAGCTTTTATCTTTACTTCTCTGGCCTTTCTGGGTGTCACTTAGGGCTCAGAGTATTCAGTGAGCTCCCTCCACTCTGGATAGTTGGGACTCCAATGTCTCCCAGCCTTGTGGGAGCTCTGGAATCTCTATTTTGCTCACAGCTCCCCAGCAGCATTTTCTGCCCAGGCTTACAGAGTCATGCCTTGAGTATGTGCAGCTCGCTATTGTGTCAAACACTCAAGGTGCTGCCAAGGCAGTTTCTAAAGCTCCTCTGCATAGCTCCCTCATGTCTGGTACTATACCCTTCAAATTCCAGCCACCTCAACTGCTTTGAACTTTGTTTCCTCAGCTCATCAAGACCAAGAGTATCTCCTTGGGCTTCCATGGGCTCTGGCATGGGCCAGAGAGTGCCTCCATGTAATGAGCTGGGTCAAATCTTCCTTCTTTCCCTACCTAGGATGACGGTCTTTCACTGCCTACTCACTGCCTGAAAAGAGTTATTTTATGTGTTTTCCCCAGTGCATAACTGTTTATGGTGGCAGAGCTTAGTCTACTATCAGTTACTCATCAAGGTTGGAAGCAGATGTCCAGAGCTGGGTTTTAAAACCTCAAGTGTAGCTCCATAATCCATGTCTTAAAAAATATGGTGATCTCAAATAGTCAAATTTGATTTATAAAAGTTGTTTTCTTATTCAATTAACTCAACCGCAAGATCAGTCATGGTATTTGTAGTGAAACAGTTATTTTAACTTAATTTTACCACAGCATTTTATAAGGCACTTGGAAAGGATCAATGTGACACCTATATCCTGGAGTGCAGGAATTACTCAAGGAATACCATGCAGATAAAAGTCAAGAGTTTCTTATGAACTGGCCTTTGAGTTACATGAGACCTGGAGCCAGAACATAGTTTGGGTCAAGTATATTTTAGAGCAAAAGCCAAAAGTTAGACTTCCTGGTTCTGAGGGAGCATTATAGGTTGTCCAGGCCAGCCATTCAATGAAACTGCCCTGTCTCTGAGGTCTACCACCCAGGGGAGGCTGGGTGAACGGTGCTCATGACCTTCTGGTACATTCCTTTGCACTTTCCTGTGAATGTATTATTTTAAAATTTAAAATGTTTTAAAGGGTTTATCACCCATTACTTTTTCCAATCAAATGTCACTAGACTGCCAGCATGGAGATTACAGTTTTTCAATAACTGAACAGTGACGGATAACATAAATTATGTAACCTTGCATTAATAGAATGGATCTCTCTAACTTTTCCAGGTAACCAGGCATCTTGGAAGTTTGCATTTAATATACATCTTAAGGGTGCGGTGGCTCACGCCTGTGATCCTAGCACTCTGGGAAGCTGAGGCGGGAGGATTGCTTGAGCTCAGAAGTTTGAGACCTTGAGCAAGAGCAAGACCCGTCTCTACGAAAAATAGAAAGAAATTAGCCAAACAACTAAAACTAGAAAAAATTAGGCAGGCATGGCTAATGCGTGCCTGTAGTCCCAGCTACCTGGGAGGCGGAGGCAGGAGGATTGCTTGAGCCCAGGAGTTTGAGGTTACTGTGAGCTAGGCTGATGTCATGGCACTCTAGCCCAGGCAAGAGAGTGAGACTCTGTTTCAAAAAAAAAAAAAGAAAGAAAGAAAATATACCTCTTAACTTGAAGAGGCCACTTTTCATCCCTGCAATGTTCTTCCTGGCCTCTGGCCTCTCCCACCACTCTCTGCTCCTTGCCTGCCTCCCCTAAACCAGTCTCCTAATCAATGCCTTCAGAGCTCAGTCCAAATGTCACTTTCACAAAAAGGCTTTCCTTGGCCCCTCAAACATGCACAAGTCCCATTCTTCTATATTTCCTTGGCACTCTTGACTTACATCCTTAGCACTTACTATTTCAATTGTAATTAAATAATTACTTACTTAATTATTCAATATGTAGCTCCTCAACTAGAATATAAGCTCTATGAGGGCAGGGCCATGACTTGTTCACTTAGGCCTAGCCTTTTCATGGCCTGGTGTGAGGAAGGTGATGTAAATATCTGTTGCATGAAAAGGCTACATTAAATCAAACATATAAAAAGAAATTCCTTAAGCCTGGCTAACCAGTAAGTTAAACAGTTTCACAAGTATTTTTCATGAATTTGATGAATTACACTAGTACTTTGATGGGTTCTGTATATTATCTACTATTATTTATAAGGCATGATGAATAAAAGTATAAGGGGCTTGGACTCTGGCCTCAAGAACTTAATAACCCAACTGGGAGAACAGAGTAACATGATGTACGTGCTAAGGAAGAGGCTTGAAACTGGTGGGCTGATGTTTCTGACAAGAGCTAGACTTGATCCCTCAGGCCCAGCATGGTGGCCCTTGCTCTCACTTTAGCAGTCTTCCTTGACCACTATACTTCAGCCACCTCGATTTTCTTTCAGTTCCGCAAAAGCACCATGCTTCTTCCTACCTCAGGTGATTGCAGAGACAGCTCTGCTACCCTCAGTCCAGCTATCTCCCACTCATCCTTCAGGGTTTCGTTTCCTCAAGAAGTCTTCCATGACTCCACCCCCAGCCCCAGTCTAGGTCAGGCCTTCCTGTTATACATTCTCATGGCAACTGAGCTCCTGCTTCATGTGCATATTATAATTATAATTATTTGTCAAATGATTTGTTAATGACCATCTCCCTCACTAGATTATGAGTTCCATCCAGGCGAGAGGGAGCTATGTCTGCCTAGATTCCTTGTCCCTGGCACATAGTAGGCCTTAAGTAAATTATCTGATAAGTGTGTATGTAATAGAATAGCTCAACAAATAAATAGAAGGAATTGTATTGAGTCATTGACAATGGCTAGGATTTGGGTAAGCAAAAATTTCAAGTAACTACTAAGTGGCAGAGCTCGGATTCAAAACCCAGTCTGTCTGGGCCACAAGAGTTCATAATATTCTCCAGTGATACATTGAATTATTCTTCCCAACTCTGCACTTCCACCCTGTAGTAGAATTATGTATCCACACCCTTTGCAACATGATTTTGCAGAATCTTGTACTAGGAAGGCAGAGTATACTGACCGATCCACTGACTTTGGGGTTGGCCCTGTGACTGGCTTTGGCAATAGAAATGGCAGACACTGCACTGTGCCATTGTTGCGCTAAGACTTTAAGAGGCAGATAATCACCAATCCTTTTAAGCTTACACCTTCTACCATAAGAAGAGCAGGACCCAGATGACTGCTTCTTCTTTAACCTAGATTTTGAAATAATGACATATACAGCAGGTCAGGACTTGACTCAACACCTCAGCAGTTAAACCACATCCAACCTGCACCCTGATGGGCATGAAATAAACGTTTGCAATTGGAAGCCACTGAGATTTTGGATTCTGTGATATGCAATATTGGCACTAATATGCCTTCTTAATGACAGGGTTGCAACTTTCTCTTATTTCTTCTGGCATCCAGCACATAGCTGGGTACATAGTAGGTGGCTGATCAATACTATCGAATTAAACCCAATAAATGATGTTCCTCAGGGACACTGGTCAAATGGACAGACCATTAATGTTGCTTCTAAAGCAAAGCTTTCTAAAATGAAGGAATTTAAAAGTAAGTGGCTAAAGAGAATAACTTTGAGAACGTGGGCTTTTTTTGGCTAAGGCTAAGAGCCCCTTCTGACACTTTAAGTATAAGCAGATGCTTTGGAGACACCTGATCTAACTTCTGCCAGATAAACTGATTAAGCATTCAAGCTGCAGAATCTCTTCTGCTGGTTGACCTTAGGGGAAAAAAAACTCCCAATATTTTGAATCACATGAGCTGAATGACTTTTTTCTTGTTATCTGATGTTTCTAAAGTAAATGATGTAACTCAAAAACAAGAAGCAAATAGAGCAAAAAGCTAAAACTTTCAGCACAATCTTTCTTCCACAAAGACTTGCATTCAATTTAATTTCATAAATCTATACGAAGTAACTACCGTGTTCTGGTAATGGAGGAAAAGTATTATCTTAGATCCAAGCTGCTGTAAATTCCTTTGGAACTGGGTAGCATATAAAAATATACTTACCCCCAAATTCCTCAACTTAAACTCATGCAATGCTTTGCAATTTACAAAACATTTCTTCACATTCTTCATTTTTCATTTTCGCAAGAATATATGAGAGTTTTGTCATGTTTTTTAATCCCTATCTCTGAGATGAGGAAACAGAGGCCCAGCCACATGAAGAGCACCTGGTAGGGAGTGACAGATGTTTGAATCTGTTTCACCAATACCACAGGGCCTCATTCCCCAAGACTTAAACTTTTAAAGATATGGGAGAAAGTCTCTGATGTCCCCCTGAAGCATCAACATACCACTCCGGGGAATATTTTCTGGAGCCGGTCTGCTGCAGCCAGAGCCTTGGGCTTGCCACTTCCTAGGCAATCTTCAAACTCATAGAGAGGCTGCCTCACAGGATTGGAGTAGGAGATCCTGGCATTGTCCACAAATGTGATGTGTCTGACGCCCCAGCCCTGTGTGGGAACAGATCAGGGTGTGTTTCTGATGACTTTTTCAAAGGGTGTAGCTCTTGAAATCTCAAAAGAGGTATTGCTTTGGAGCAGCTTGAGAACCTTAAAATACAGGAAACTTCAGAAATTGAATTGTACAAATTCAGTTTTTGATAAATAGAATATTGATTTCCCTTAAAAAGCAAAATAATTATATACTCAGTGCCTAGTTTCCTGCAGTAATGAGATTTTTTTAAATGTAAGAGTGGATCTGACTTTTATTCATTATTTTTGATAGTGGTACCAGAGAAAGATTTGGAGGTAAATCCCGTAAGAATTGTCCATGTTGCTGTTTTAAAAGGATTAGCAATAGCCCCTAAATGTCCTTGATCTCCCTTAATGAATAATTAAGTATAAATAATAACTGTTTTTGAAGCTCATTTAAAGCCTGAATTAACTCCTCAGAAAAATGACTTATAAGTTATTTCCCACTGTATAATATATAAAATATTTTGTGCTATTTCTCTAAGAGGCAGACACCTCATTAATAATCTGGAATGTAGGGAACAATTCTATATTCTTAGAAATAGTTTTCATGATTTCATAGATTTCAATTATGTCTCCTATAAAGTTTTATAGAACCATATAATTTTAAAGTTGGATGGAATCCCTAAAATCCTTAGTCCAATCACTTTGTTTTACAGATAAGGAAACTGAAGCCCAGAAAAGGTAGTAAGTGGCTTGACTAAGGTCATACTTCTGGTTAATGGTGAGGATTGAATGAGATCCCCACACCTGTAACCAAATGAAGATGCCTACTTTTGTGGGGTGGGGTAGGGTGGGTGTACTTTGGTAGATGGTAAATAAGCATAGAAACCTAAGAAAAGTCCTGCCATGACTGGCTAGAAAGCAAAGATTCTGTTCTATCTTACTTCCATATCCTTTCATTAGAAACTGTTAAGACTCAATTAGAATGACGGGATGGCTTTAGAGGACAGTCAACAAGGATCCAAGATTCTTTTTCAGAGTTGAGAATGACAGGCCAGAATCCACCTTTCATAAGCACAGTGTAGACTGGCCATTTGTAGACCACTGGCAACCTTTTGGTCTACCCATCCAGTTTTGTAACTTATTTTCACCAGCTAAGCAACCCACCATGGAGGGGAAATAAAGGTATGGAAAATCCAAACGTCATTTGTGCTTGCTTTGGGGATATTTATTTGTGAAGTATTTTTGCATTCCTGAAAGCAGCTTCTGAGTGGATAGCAAAGAAGGCAGTCTGGAAACGTGCTGGGCAGTGGTAAGAAAGCCAGATACATTACAAACATGCCATAGGTTAGTTACATGCAGGTGTATTTGCACACTTAACTTTTGGCTTCCTGGAATGCTATACAATTTAAATGGCTAATCTGCAAAGATTAAAGAAAATTACAATACTCAATGCTGATGACAATATGGTGGTGAGAAAACCATCTTACTGGTTAAGAATGTTAAACTGGTGTCATTTTTCTGGAAAATAATTTGGCAATGTTTCTAGAATCTTAAAAATACTCATATCCTATGACCTACTTCCAGCAATTTATCCTAAGAAATAATCTGACATACTAACAAAGATGCAATCACAAAGATATTCTTTGCAACACAATTTATAATTGTAAAAATTGGAAACAATGTTTTTGTTTGTTTGTTTTTTAAGATAGAGTCTCACTCTGTTGCCCGGAGTAGAGTGCTGTGGCATCAGCCTAGCTCACAGCAACCTCAAACCCTTGGGCTCAAGCAATCTTCCTGCCTCAGCCTTCCGAGTAGCTGGGACTACAGGTGAGCACCACCATGCCTGGCTAATTTTTCTATTTTTAGTAGAGACAAGGCCTCACTCTTGCTCAGGCAGGTCTCAAACTCCTGAGCTCAAGCAATCCTTCTGTCTCAGCCTCCCAGAGTGCTAGGATTATAGGCGTGAGCTACTGTGCCTGGCCAATGGAAACAATGTTAATGCCAAAAATTAGGGGAATATTTCAGTAAATTATATTTCATCATATAAGGAGGCATATTCTGCAGCCATTAGGAAGGATTTAGCGAGGTGTGGTGGCATGCCCCCATAGTCCCAGCTACTCAGGAGGCTGAAGTGGGAAGATAGCACGTTCGTGTCCAGCCCTGCATAACACAGCAAGACCCTGTCTCCCAAAAAAAAATTGCTTCGTAGGAAAGTATTTATAATGCTAATTGTAAAAGCAAGCGGCATTATTATATATCAAATAATATTTAACAATACATATTAAACAAACACTAGAAGTAGATAAGTAAAAAAAGTGGTAGGACAATGTATGTGTCTTCTTTCCTCCTTTATGACTTACGCTTTACAAATTTTCTATAATGTATGTATGCTGACTTTATAATTTTTCAAACTGTTAAGAAAATCTAAGCACCTAATAATTCTAGAAGCTAGAAAGAGACAATAAAATTCCACAAAAGGAAGAAAAAATTAATAAAGAATAAAGTAGACATTAATGAATCTGAGAGCAAAACAAAATTTAAAAAATTATAGAATATATAAATTAAGTATTTAGTGCTCCAAAAAGACATAAACTAGACTAGCCTCTCTGGCAAGGCTAAATAAGAGAAAAAAGAAAATACGAATATATATTAAGAATATGGAAAGATTTTTAAAAAGATGAAGAGAAGATTTAAAAGGTGATAAGAGAATACCATATGTAATGTCAATTAATTTTTTAAGTTAGATGAAATGCATGATAGTCTAGGAAAACAAATGGACTCAAAAGCGGCATAAAATCTAAAAAGGTAAGTCATCAGAGAAACAAAAGTTCCCAAAGATTCCCTGACCCCTACAACCAACAAAATTCCAAAGGCATCAGGCCCAGATGGACTTATAACTGAATTTTAGCTAACCATCAAGGAACAGATAATTCATATATTTAAACTGTTCTGGAGCTTAGAAAAAGGCAGAAAGTTTTACATTTATTTTTTAAAGCTAGCATAACTCAGCTATAAAAAATACAAAGACAGAACAAGGAAAAACATTACTTACAGACCAACTTATGAATTTTATAAATAAAACATTGCCAACTGAGCTCCAAAGGATATGAGAAGAATAAGATACCATGGACAAACAGGGTTTATTTTAGGAAAGCTCAACATTAGAATACTTTGATTATCTTGATAGATGTGGCTGATAAAGCTCAACATTGATTTCTGATATAAATGCACAGAAACAGAAACCACCTTCTTTAACCTATAAAGAACATTTAGCAGAAAACAGTATCAAAATTAAAGGTAAAAACAAGAGGTATTCTCATTAAAGCCATTAACAAAACAAAGATGTCAACTCCCACTGCTATTCTCAACATTACTACGGAGTTCGAGCCAATCTTATAAGACAGGGAAAAGAAACGGATATAAATGTTAGTGAGGAATACTATCAACCTATAGAATTCAAAAGAGTCAAACAAAAAACCATTAGAACTATGAGAGCTTAGAAAAATGGCCAGATAAAGATAAAATGCAAAACTCACTATCTTTCCTATATCTCAGTAATGGTCAACTGGGAGAAAATATCTTTAAATGAAAAAGAACAATTAAATATGTAAAAATAACATATCTAAACTAAATAAGACATGTGCAAAGCCTATATAAAGAAAAAGCTACTGAAAGACAAAAATCATCTAATTAAATTAACAGATAAACCATACTTCTGGAACTAAGGATCAACGTCAGAAAGACATCAATCCCTTCTAATTTATTGGTAAATTTATTGTAATTCCAACTAAATCAGTGAGTAGGAATGTAGGAATAAAAAGCAGATCAATGGTTAAAAATGGAGAATCCATAAAGAAACTAAAGGGGATTGGATTTAGCATTTGATAAAGATGGAAAAATGATGATTTTCCATTTTTTCACAAAAATCATTAATTGACAAAAGAAATAAACTCACATTCACTAATTAAATGCATATTAGAACAATAAAATGTTACTTGTTAACTAACTGTGTTGACAAAGATTTTAAAAGTTGGTATTATCCAATTTTGGCAAGTGTGGAAAAAAGCTCTGTCTCTCAGGTGTTTCTAGGAGAACAGACTAGTATAATGTTTTTGGAAGGTAATTTAGTTTTAGAAAAGTTTTTAAAATAATATATATATATATAAATTGTACATTGTAACATAGCAATTCCACATCTAGGGCTTTTTTCCTAAAGAGATAATCCTATGGATATGTAAACATACAAGTATAAGGATCTTCTCTAATAGAGAATAGAGTCTCTAATAGAAAAAAATGGAAAATAACCTAAAATTGATTAAATAAACTGAGGACATAGTCATATAACAAAATACCACAGACACATAGTATGGAAACATAGAAAGACAGTCACAATTATTTTTCTTATCAAGTTAAAATAAAAACCTGTTACAGACAGTATGCTATGATGCAATTTTTATAAATATAATACATAACAGCAAAGATCACAGTCTCTCTGTTTAAATAAAAATGCCAACATAACATCTGGGAAAGATATGCTGCACACTGATCTATGAAGTCTGCTTAATTCTGGGAAGTGGGACAGGGGATGGGTGTGGAGGAAGATTTTCTGATTCTAGCTTTTAATAAAAGCATATATTTCTTTTCTAACTAAAAAGACACTGAAAAAAGAAAAAAAGAAGGAAGGGAGAGAGGAGGGGAGGGGAATCTGGGAGATGGAAGACAATCATGTAGAGGGAAACAAGAAGAGAAGCCACAGCTTCAAAGGTGCCACTTGGCCCCCACGAACTTACCACTAATGTCCTGGCTACATTACAACCCAAGGTGCCGGCTCCAAGCAGCAGACATTTGACAGACACGACCTTGTCCAAGTCCAAAGTAGGGACCAATCTCCAACACATCAATTTGAGATTTAGGTCCACTGATGACTCGGCTAACCTAGAAAATGAGAAATTTATTTATTCAGTCAGTCACTCATTTATGGCCCCCAAAATATAAAGTAGTTGTGGGAGAAAACAAGAAATAAACAATAAGGAAATTGGGATCAAACGGCAAAGATGGAGCTTCAGCGTAAGCAGGCTGGAGAAAGGTTCCCACACGGAACTCATGCCATTGTATTCATCTGCAATTGCTAGCGGTGGGCCACAAATTTGACACTGAGCTTCTAGCAGCCAAGGTGGAAAGAAAAGCATGCCCAGTAGTAACAGTCATTGTGTCCATGAACAAAAACACACCAACTGATTAAAAGGAAAGTTTTTCCAGGTACTAAAAACAGAAATTTCTCCCATGTCTCCCTAATAAAGAATGAACTTACATTCACCCTCAAATACAGTATTGGTTTCCCTGAAATACTTCTTATAATATCCTTCAGTGTGAGCCAACAGGACAAGGCCAAAGGGTAATAAATAAAGAACTAAAAGGCAGTACAGGTATACCAGTCTGAGAGTCTGAACTTGAAGCAAGAACAAAATTTAGAATGTCTAGAAGAATAGATGAACTGTGTGCCCTTCAGGGTATCTACAGTTAATACTAATTCTTACGTCCAAACTTAAGAGTTAGGTGGCAGAGAGCAGAGAATATTCCCTGTCCATATGAATGGCAGCCCTGAACTGAATTATGCAACGTGGTGTCAGCCTGACAGAACCTGGTGTGTGAAAAGCCCCACTGCAGAAAACAGCTTCCAAAATATACCTTTTAGGGTCCATACATTCACTGAGGTTCACCATCCTCGGTCCCATGCCTCCTTTCTGGTTCTTTTCCCATCCAACCGCTTTAGGACAATCTTAAGGCAAATAAAATACTAAGTTTAATGAAGAAGGAGAGAATACAAACCAATAGGTCAAGCAGCAAGCTTGCTTAAATAAGGTCAACATTCACAACGGCCCAGGCGATGTTAAGCTTTTAGTTCACTTCTTTCTCAGGGAGGTCCCAGGTCCTGAATTTTCATCTACTTGCCACACTTACCTCCTCATCTTCCTCAACTACTGGAAATCTTGTTTAGAGACCATCAGACTGGAGCATAGTCTTCCTGTACAGGAGCTTCTGAAATAGCCCTCAACTCTGGTCCAAGTTGCCTCAACTTCTGACATTACTACAAGTTGCCCCCAAAAAGACATATTTGGGGGAAGCATAACCCTGTGGCAGGCTATCTAAGGGGCACACTTTCCATCGAAGTTCCTACTGAGTTCACCCACTAAGTTCAGCATGTCCCTTCTGTTGCCCATCCTTACCAGGTCCCTCTCCTTGGCTTCTCAACACCTGTGTGCGGACCACAGTCCAAGGCGACTGTCCCTCTGTTACGCTGCACTCTCCTTTAAGCTCATCTTTATCCATTCTGAATTAGCTCTTCCCTGACTTATCCATTCTCCACTGTCCTCTTTTAACCCCCTCTATGGGAGCCGCTGTAACTCCAATTCCAGCAGTTCCCGAAGCACACCCTACTTAATGTTCTCAGATAAAGATTCTGTGGCTAAACAGATTTGGGAAATGCTGACATACTTAAATCTGTATTTTATATCCAGCCCCCACTACCACCCAAATCTGGAAGTTCATATTGCACATGAGGGCAATAAAAGTTCTGAGAAGCCTGCAGAAAGAAACTACTTTATTTGATTTGGCTTTGTGTTTCCCAAACTTGCATAGCTCTCCATATCTCCCTCCATCATCCCACAACAATTAAAATCTCATGGGACACATTCAGGAAAATGCTGTGCTAGTCTATTGTTGCAAAATTTTCTAAAAGATCTCAGTTGCTCTGTACACCACTCCTGTTACCTCTTTGCATCAATGGAAGCCTTGCTCCCCGTGGTGGTACCACAGCCTTGCAGAAATCGCTAGTTGGGGCTGCCCATTCTCTTCCACTCCCTATATCTCAGGACCTCCGTCACTCTGCCTTTCTCATTGACTCTCACTGCTCACATCAAAGCCTCAATTCCTAATCAGGGAATTCACCCAGCCACCGGATATACTTCCAGCATCACCTCCAATGTCTACCTTAAGTAACAGGATCTGAAGGAACAGAAACTCCTTGACTTAAAGGTAAGATGTATGATTAGTAGGAGGAATTTTATTTTTTGTTTCTAATTGTACACTGGTTTTCTCTGGCTGTACTCCTACTTTTTTTTTTTTTGAGACAGGGTCTTGCTCTGTCATCTAGGCTAAAGTGCAGTGGCATCATCATAGCTCACAGCAATCTCACACTCCTGGGCTCAAGTGAGTCTCCTGCCTCAGCCTCCTGAGTACCCACTACACCCGGCTAATTTTTCTAATTTTTGATGAGACAGGGCCTCACTCCACTCAGGCTGATCTCAAACTCCTGGCCTCAAATAATTCTCCCGCCTCGGCCTCCCAGAGTGCTGGGATTATAGGCGTGAGCCACCATGACTGGCCATCATACTCCTACTTTTAGATTTCCATCAAATCTCTATTTTCCCCTTCTTGGGAAATTTTTTAGGTTTTGAAGTTTGTTTCTGTTTAAAACAGTATTACTCTATATAATTATGGGATCTAGAAGGTATTGATTTCCTTTACACAATCTTTTGTTTCTGGGATAGGATGACCAAAAGGAAACCATGGAGCCAATATCCTTGAAAGTATCTAGGCCCCAGTTTGGCTGGGGGTGTCACTCACAGCAAGAAGCCAGAAAACAAATGTCCCTTCCCATTTTAAATCAGGCACTATGGTGTGGCCCTTTTTTTTAATGTCATGAAAAACTAAAACTGAAATAATAGACTTGAGTTCTTAAAAGTGGTTAAGACTTCAGAACTTTTTTTCTAGGGGGGAAAAAAATGTTTAGACCTGCTATTGATGCATATTTTGTTTGATTTTCTTACTATTCTTTATGTTAAATGAAAAACACTTCTCTAATTCATAGCACGGGAACTTGACAAGAATCACAAAATCACAGCCTAGTACCATAATGAATAACTCCAGCCTATGTTTTCTCCTGTTACAGATAAAAAATTATAAGATAAAAACAAAGTATCATTTCAAATGAAAAGATCTCTATACTCAAAAGGCTACAGCCACTGGGCTGGTGCCTAGAGTCCCAGGTACTCAGAAGGCTGAGGCAGGAGGATTGCTTGAGTGCAGGAGTTCAAGGCCAGACTGGACAACCTAGCAAGACCCCCATCTCTTAATAAAAAGATGACAGCCATTTCTAAGAAAATTGGATGTAGCTTAAACTTAATAATGAAAAAAATACATTATGACAATAATATTTAACTTACAATACTAGCCTCCATATAACCTATACCCATACAACATATCTCAAATTAATAAGAAAATATTTTTTAGGGGAAAATTCAGTGCTGTTCTCCCACAGTTGGGTGATCAGGAGGAGCACATGAAGAATTAGAGTTAAGATGAGTGAGGGGATCCTTCAACCCCCATAGTGTCTGCTGCCTCTTTTTGCCAGGTGCCAGAATAGTCTATACCAGCTATAGAGAGTGGGCATGGCTACACCCAGAGGGAGTAAAAGATAACACTGGATATTTAAAATAATACTTCATATACCATTGCAACTATGGTATGTCTTAGAAATACTGATAAGCACTACCATACTAATACCTTCAGCTCACATTATGATATAGAATAACTATTCATAAAGTTTTATTTACAGCTAAGAGGGAAAATATTAATTTATACAAAAAACGAGAAATTCATCTGCCTTTCCTAAACTAAATAATCTACATTCAGTATCAAGCATAAAGAAGACGTATTGAAAGCATTATTAGACAACAGAAAACCTTTTTCAAATGGAAATGTATGGTGGTTCCTGAGTTTGAATGTCAGCACTATCAAGCATTTAGCCTTATTACAGAGAGTAGAGAGTAAGAGTAATTCAGTGACTTTATCATAAAAGTGAAAAGAAAACTATCTCCCTGCAGGGTGGTTGGCAGGATTAAGTGAGTGCCACTGGAAGGTGCCTGGCATCCTGCAGGCATAGACACCAAACCCTCATCACTTTTTATTAACTCTTGCCTTATTCCCCTAGACCACCTTTAAGTGTGGTTTAATAAAACAAAGGTATGGCATGTAAGTTAACATTACATAGAAGCTATTTTAGAATGTGCCAGAAGAGGGTGCTAAATTCAATGTCTAAAGACAGCAGAAAGGCAAGGGATTTCTTAAGGCTCTAAACTAAAAACAGCTTCCTCCTTTGATTGATCAAGCAGAGTATTCTGTCAATCTTTCCCAGAAGTCTGTTTAAGACATACGTGCTGGGCATAGAATTGCTGACAGAATGTCACCCGAGCCAATCCTGAATCCTGACTTTTGCACTCCAGGAAAGATATGAATATCTCAGAAGAGATTTTGACAACCCCTTCCCTCTCCCACACACACTTCAAGGCATACCTATGGATTAAAGAAAGAAATACGCCTTGGAACTATGGGGATGTTGTGAGGAACAAATTAAATTATATATGTGAAAGTACTCTGGAGAGCATATAAGTCAAATGGATATGAGAGATTATCTTGGCAAGAGGTAAAAAAGTACTAGGTTTCACGTGAGATAGGAAATTAGCAATAAAATAACATTTAGTAAGCATCTGTGATATGTCAGACATTGTGCTCTGTCTTTTACACAGGACATGGATTACTCATAAAGAATATTCTATGCATTGGGCATTATTATCCTTATTTTACTCAAACGTAAGTATGTATTCTATTTCTGTGACATATGTAAAAATACAAATGTATATAAATGTGTGTACATATGTACATATATACACACACACACATATCTCTATAGATAAAATGTCTCAGAAAGTTTCTGAATTTATAAAACAGGAATAATAGCTGATGTCTCTCATGCAGGATTGAATGAAAATATTAAATGTGGAAGGAGAAATGGCACTTTTACTGACCAGTTTACTATATGGAGAACAGGATCACACACAATTTTAAGTATATAATAAATAAATATGTAAGTACATTAATATTACATTCTCCAAGAATGGACAGGAATAAAGACTTTGTGCTGAACAAAAATGAAAATGAAAAGTTGGGGAAAAAAATCATCCAGACTAAAAAAACTGCCTGGACAAAATGTCCTGGTGACAATCTTTGCCTTTGTTCCAGTCTGAATAGCAGAGCGTGCCCTCTGTTCAAAGTAGGTGTTTGCGCTGGCACAGAGGAAGTTGTACTTTTCTCTCCCTTCTGCTGCCATTGTGAAGGGATGAAAAGAAAGAAAACCTGATTCGGTTTCTGATAAATGATAATTATATGCATTCTCAAAGACTGACAAATTACCTGGGCTAAACGCCATTTCTGGAAGCTTCACTTCAAAGATGATGCTGTGGGTGACGTCTCTCACCCCCTGCATGGTACGGTCGCGGAAGCAAAGGACTTCAACAGACTGGAAACTGCTACTCCTGTTGTCATGCCCCGGATTTTCATTTATTTAATTTTTTTTTTTTAGGGAAGAAAAAAAGGGCCCACATAAGAGCTTCAGCAAACCAGTTGGAGAGAATCCAATTCACTGTAATTATGCCTCACTGACACCCTTGGGGGATGGCCTTAACTTCTGAGAGATTTTTGAACATATTCACATATGCTTCCTCTGTCCAAGTGTTTAGAGGCTGAACAATGAATTGGCTGTGATTTCATTCTAGGTGAATTTTATATAACAATCACATTGCATATAAATAATTCAGACAAATGAATCTTTTAAATGCAGGGGGAAAATGCTCATAAGACATTAAAAAAGAACCTCTAAGACATGGATTCTTCTGGGTCCCTTTCTCCCCATCAGAACTTTCACTGTATGAAATGGACCTCAGTTAGTAGTTAGAAGCCCATTTGGACTCACAGACTTACCACCTGGATAATTACAGATTGTATCTCTCTGGGGACAATCTATAATTTATCTATCTTCGTAATTTCAAATAAACACTTTTATATAAGTAAAGCAGGGAAAGAAAATCACACAAATCCCAAGTATAAAGGAGACCGTCTCATGCCTTCTCTCAGTCATTAACCATCCCCTTCAGAAGTAACAACTACTCTAACTTCTAAATTCATACATTGGTTTTGCCTGTTTTGAACTTTACATAAACGAAATCATAGCATATGTATTCTTTTGGGTCCAGCTTATTTCATTCAACATTATATTTTTTAAATTCATCCATGTTGATACATGTATTAGTAGTTCATTCAGATTCACTGCAACATGGCATTCCATTATAAGGGGTACATTAGAATTTATTCTTCATTTCATTATTGAAAGACACATGGGTTATTTACAGTTTTTTGGTTAAGAATAATGCTGCTATAAACATTCTTGTATATGTGTTTTGCTTGTATCTATATATGTATGCACTTTTGGGTATACTACACTTGATAGTAACATTGCTCAGCCATAGATATTTTTAACTTTGGTAGACTGCCTGACATTTTTTCAGCAGTGTTTGAGAGTTCCAATTGCTCCAAATCTTCGACATACTGGGTATGCTCATTTTTGTTAAGTCCTTTTGGTGGCTATGTATTAGCATCTCATTATGGTTTTAATTTTATTTCATTGATGACTAATGATGTTGAACATCTTTTCAAATATATATTGGCCTTTTAGATACCCTCTGTTTTAATTATTTTAGGGTTAGGAAAAATGGAGGATAACAGCAATAGGAAAATTCTCTCTGAAAGCAACCCAGACAGCTGGAAGAGAGGGCTTCAGAATTTCAGTGACAGACCTCTGGCTACCTACCCTACCAAGGTCTAAAATATCTTTAGCACAGTATGATCAGAGTCTGCAGCTTCCTAACAGACCTGTTTAAGGGCTCCCCAGTATAGAAACTGGATCATGACTGATTTATTATCTGGTTTCCATGACAAAAATATAAAAATACATTTGGGAAAACAGAGATATAGACACAGGCAGACACACTGTCGAAAACATACAGACAAAGACAGACAGACACACTCTTGTAAATACCATCTGTGGGCTGCCAGGACCAAAAAATTCCTCAAAGGCCATCCAGGGTACTGGGCTAAGTTACAGGGATCATATACACCAATTGTTATCTGTGAACAGAAAAGACTTTCGAGTGAGTCAAGTATCATGTCAGATTCACAATACAGACATTGCTAGTACTTCCTCTTTACTTTTTAAGCTTTCTGCAAAGAATTAAAAATTAGACACTTGGTAAAGGGCTAAAGGGAACAGAAGAGAGCAAAAGGATCTCAGATGGACTAGAAAACTTCTTGCTGGAAGGAGCAGTCAAATTCTTCTCTGCACCCTCTGAGCCTGGCCTTGGGTCTGGCAGAGAGTAAGAACTAGATACATTTAGGAAGAAGAAAGACTGGAAGGAAGACAGGGAAGGAAGGAGAACAGTCAACAGTCAGGACTTATGCAGAGAAAATCCTCCCTTAAAGAAATACAATCTGTGAAAATGACTAATTTTTATGTTAATGAGAAAATCAAGGAAGGGCCACTATGATGTGTAAGTCTACAGTCAGATCAAATTAAAAAGCCAGTTGCCTTTTCCCATCTCTATTCCCCCAACCCCAACTTCTGTCTGGAAAACTCTACTCAAATTAAAATATCATTTCTTCAGTGAAGACTTCCCTTGGCCGAAGTAGCTACTCTGTCCTCCCTGCTTCCACAGCTCTTTGTACATTACACGTAACACTTTTGACTTTTTCTGCCTCCTTCCTCTCAAGGACAATGAGTGTCCAGCAACCACATCTTGATTTCTCAATAACATTCTCCAGCAAAAGGAATCAGGGCTCTTGGGACACTTTGCTAATTCCAGGGCTCGGACAGGAAAAATAAAAGATGAGCCTGGAGCATCTTGTAGTACCAGAAAATAAGGAGGTACTCAAAATACAAAAGGGTGGGGGCATGTCAAGGGGACGTAGGAGCCAACTGAAAGACTCTCAATGGCTAAGGTGGAAACAATTTAAGCAAAAAAATAATGTAGTGTTGAATTATAAGCCAAAGTATAAAACAAATATCTATGAGTCCACACTGCTGTAAGTAAGGGAATAAATCAATGAAGGTGAAGGGACAAGTATTCTTTAAAGATTTCCAACAAAACATGTAGATACTGCCCTCCTTCAGGAAACTCAATCCTTCCTGTCCTTGAGAGTGGCCGGGCTCAGTGACTCACATCCAGAGGGAAAAACAGGAAATTTACAGTGGAGAAACCTGGCAAATATTTTACCTTAACCGAATGATCAATTTAACATTATCCAGAATGTCATGTGGATATCTATCAGGTACCCTGGATATGATGTCATGACAAGGGTACTTCACTCAGTGGTATTCTTTCCAAAAACCCATAACCCCAGTCTAATCACAAGAACACATCAGATGAACCCAAATTAAGGGACATTCTACAAAAATAACTGACCAATATTCCTCAAAACTGCCAAGATCTAAGATCATCAGAAATAAAAAAAGTCTGAGAAACTATTACAGACCAGAGGAGACTAAGGAGATGTAGTATCCTGGATTGGGTCCTGAAACAGAAAGGTGACGTTACTGGGAAAACTGGTGAAATCTGAATAAACTCTAGAGTGAATAGTAATGTACTAATGTTGGCTTCCTAGTTTTGACAAATGTACCATGGTGATATAAGGTAATAACATTAGAGAAAACTGAAACTGGGTGAAGGTATATGGGAACTCTCTGTACTGTCTTTGCAGCTATCTTCTGTAAATCTAAAATTATTCCAAAACTAAAAGTTAATTTCTTTAAAAAAAAAAAAAACAGACAATGAGCATCTAGAGCGCAGGGTATTAGTGAGGGACATATAGCAGACATATAGTGAATGTTCATTGAATGATAAAAAGAAGGATGAATGGACAAATGGGTGGATGGGTGGGTGGAAAGGGAAGCAAATCGGAGTTGGGTGAGAGGGACAATAGCTGGCAGAGAATCATAAATTAACTCACAGTTCCCTTTATAAGCACAGCATGGGTTAAATAAAAAGATGGCTGATACATTTTTGTTTAATCTATTATAGATCCAGTTAGTTCTGTAAGGATAGAATGAGCCCAAACACTTCCATTTATTCCCCATAATGCTTGGTATAGTGTCAGTCATAGAGCAGGAGCTTAATCAATATTCAGATAAAGGAAAAAAGAAAGAAAGAAAGAATACCCATAACCCCACTATCCAGAGAGAACTGCTATTAACAGCTTGGTATATAACCACCCATAACCATATTCTTTGGATAAATATATTTTAAGTACTGTAACTTTTGAAGAAAAATGAGATCATGCTATAAATATTGTTTTATATCTCTTATTACATTGTAAACTCTCTTCCATGCCAGTAAATGTTTTTCTACAACCATTGTATGTAGTGGCTGAATAGCATTCTACTGTACTGATACACCAAACATTTTTCTATTTCCTTTTGAAGGACAATTCAATAGTCTTCATCTGTGCTCAATAAATCTCTGAAATGAATTTTACTATTGTTTCATCAGATAATTATTGCATTATTTCAAAGATATTCCTTAAAAATATTTGCTGTCTTCTCCGTTATATAAAATTTTCATATTCCTAAAATTGAAGCCTTTTCTGTCTAGATGTATTTTCATGTTTTAAATGCAAATAGATTCACAGTTAATACAAACAAGTTCATATTTACAGTTAATCTCTCAGGAAATACAGGATACCTTTATTTGAGATTTCCTTTTCCACAGGGAGATAAAACATCATCAGCATCCAGGGAACTTCTAAAAATAGAGCTTACCAAGACTACTCTAAACTGGGGCAAAGTATTTAACCCCTCGAAGCCTCAGTTTTTCAATCTGAACCATGGGGGAAAGAATATTACCTATCTGATAGAGTTGTAGTGAGGATCAAATGAGCTGATACTGGACATGAAAAGTCCAGCATATACATAGCACTACTAATATCATTATTGATGACAGACTCAGAATCGCCAGTGTAAGCCCAGCAATCCATCCACGTCTTTATCTGTATCAAGCTTCTGAGTAATTCTGATGCAGTTGGTTCTGTCCATGGACTAGAATTTGGGAACCATTTGAGTAAGTGGTCTTATAGACAAAAAATAAAAAAATAAAAAACTCTGGGTTATTTTTATTACCTCAAAAATTCTGAATTGGCTCTATGTCTTCCCAAGTTCCTCAAAATGTGGCCCATGCACCGACAGCACGCATGCATAAGCATCCCTTGGGAGCCCGTTAGAAAGGCAGAATCCCAGGCCCCTCTCCCAGACCTGCTGGCTCACAGTTTGCATTTTAAAAAGAACCCAGGTGATTCTTACGCCCATGGATGGTTCGGAAGCACGGCTCTGAACCTTACCCCTCAATTGCCATGGTTCTCAAATTTGTTTTTTTTTTATATAAAGAAAAAGTTTATTTAGCTCACAGTTCTGGAGGCTGGGAAGTCTTAGGGCATGGTGCTGGCAACTAGTGAGGACCTTCATGGTACATCACAGCATGGTGGAGGGCAGCCCAAGGTGAGAGGGCAAGAGTGGTTCTCAAACTTGAACATGTTTGGGCATTACCTGGGGAGCTTTCAAAAATACTGCTGCCTGTGGGTCCCACTTCCAGAGGTTCTGATTTAATTGGTCTGGGGTTTGGCTTGAGCATTAGTTGTTTGAAAAGATCCCAGGTGATTCCAATGTGCAATGAGGTTGCAAACCCCTGCTTGATAATCTGCAGCAGAGTTTCTCAAAGTATGGTCCACCACAGACCATCTGCATCAGAATTGCACGGAAGCTTTATGCACTTTCACAACCCGCTCTACCCACACACCCATCCTGATCCCAGATCTCTCTAGGTACCAATACCTGCATGTCCAGTGAATACCCATGTGATTCTTATGTACACAGCATTGCGGCACTAGCTGCCTAGAGTCTAAGAAGGAGAAAACAAGTACTTGCTTAAAATAGTGTTCATTGCACCCCATGTTTTTCCTTATTGTGACTGTGGTTACTGAACCCCTGTATTTTCCTCATTCACATCGCCATAGATTATAAAATGCACTTTCAAACTGAGCAGGAAAAAAGGGGGGAAATATCACCACATTAAATATACATAATTGTAAGAAACTCCTGATTTTAGAAAAATTAAAATATGAAGAAAAAAGTATTTGTATTTTAGAATGGAGAAAACACAGGATATATTTCATATCTGTTTCTCTTGCTGGTCTAGAAGCTCTGTGAGGCAGAAGCAGTGTCTGTCATACTCATCTTTCCAGCTCCACTACCTAGCACAGTACCCAATGTTCAGCAAATATCCATTGAGTAGATGAATTTTTAAATTTCTCCAGGCCCTAATATATGGACCCCCCTCCCCAACACCCTGGGCAGCTAGAGGGGAAAGGTGATGTCTGACTGACAGAGACCTGAAGCTTCCATACAAAACCGTGATGCAGCACCTTGGCAAGTTCCTTTCCCTTCCCTCTTTCCTTTTTCAACATTATAGGTTCTCCATTCAATGACATTTTATGACATTCAATGACATCTCATTAATAGTGGGATTCTCCTGAGTGAGAATGTGAGAGTATGATTAAGAAGAGGGTTTCCTACGAGAAGGGAGAGAACTCTGAGAATGCAATCTCCAGCCTAGGGCTTCCTCTGAATTAAGAACTGTCTTCCTTGAGCTCTTTGGATCCAGCTGGCCACCCAACCTGACACTCTTCCACCAGGGATACCTTTTTATGTTCTCCTCCGTCAACTGTGACAGAAAGCATCTGCCAGACAAACTACATTTATTAAATAATCATCACTTCAACTTTACATTGTTTTTATTCATAAAAAGCATTTACAACTCTATGCAGCATGGAAAGAGAGAGAAGGGAGAAGGGAGAAACTGGCATTTCTACTTCCATGATGTTGAAACAGCTTACAATAAACAAAATGGCCCGATGCAGCGAAAGATGCACTGGCTGGAGAGTCAGCAGGTATGTGTTCTAACTCTGCGGCTAAGTGATTCTAAGACCTTGGGGGAAGCTCCTTTCTCACCAGTAAAGTGAAAGGGTTGAATTGTTTCATCTCAAAGGATTCCTTCGGGCTCCGGAATCAGAGAACTATAGAGAACATTAAAGAGAAAAAAGCCCTATATAGGTCACGAAACAACATAGACTATATTAATGCTCAACCTTACACAGCACCTAAAGGCTATTCAATGGGTTATTTAGGAAGAACCTAGGAAGTATCAATCGCGAAAACGTCATTCCTACAGAGATGCTGAGTTTCGAGTTTCAAATGTGATTCCATAAACCAGGCCTCTTATCAAACGTCCCAGGTCACTCACTCTTATGTGGCCTTCGGCAATTTACTTAACCTCTCCATGCCTTAATTTTCTCATCTATAGGATAACTACAAGATGACTCTTACCAGCACTTAGCACAGAGACTGGGAACGAGGCAAGTGCTCAACAAATGGTAACTACAAAAACAACATAAATACACTCTCTTATAGTAACTTCATCGACCTCTTTATTCAGTTCAATTCATCGCCATTACACTCGAGTGTCACTTGACGGGCATATGCTCTGAAAAATGCGTCGTTAGGTGATTTCATCATTGTGTCAACATCATAGAATGTACTCACACAAACCTAGATGGTATACCCTACTACACACCTAGACTATGTGGTATAGCCTGTTACTCCTAGGCTACAAACCTGTACAGCATGTGACTGTACTGAGTACTGTAGGCAACTATAACACAATGGTGTTTGTGTATCTAAACACAGAAAAGGTACAGTAAAAATACTATATTATAATCTTATGGGACCACTGCCATATATACAGTCTGTTGTTGCTGGAACATGGTTACACAGTACATGACTGTACATAGTTACCTATCTTCTGTTTCAAGGTTATCATTTTTTAACTGGCAGACAAAAGAAGGGGTTAAGTTCTAGCTTATCAAATATTCTCTGGCTCTAGGTTTTATCATCTGTAAATGTAGAGTTGGGACTAAATGATATCTAAATTATATATCAAATTAAAATATTTACTAGATGCTACAAGCGGATGCCTAATTTTAAAGAATAAGTATAATTCTGATATCAAGAACAAAGGCAATGGGGTAAAAAGGTAATAAGAAAAAAATCTTTTCTTGAGCAGAAAAGACTAGGCCTACGTTTCTTAGAGCAACCTGACCTAAGCTGAGCTATACGGAGCAGGAATGATCTGCTAAGGAGGAAAATCTATCACATATCCATAAAAGGAGGTCAGCTTGAAAATGCTTCAAGGTAACTTTCCTACCCACATGACACATGAATGCAGAAGGCATGCATCAGACAAGAAAATGACAGAATCCATTTGACATTAGGCTGAGCATCATTTAATCTCTCTTTGATGATTCAAAAGTGACTCCCAAATCACTAAGTACTTAGGAACCAACTCACCCTCAATCATTGTAGGAATTATTAATAGTTGGGACAATGCTAGGTAAGCCAGCTTACTACTGGGTAAACAGAACTTTTTAAAAAAATGGCTTTCATAAATAATCACTGGCTAGGAGTTCTGGGTTTTAAAACCGGCTTTGCTATTAATACAAATTAATTGTGTGAACTTGGGCAAAGCACTTCCTTTTATAATACAAATCACCAGAAAGCAGCGAAACATAATTGAAGAAAAACTTTGTTTAGAAGATTTATGAAACAAATATTCCTTCCTACTTGGCTGTGAACAAACAATTCATTGAAATCATTCAGTCATGTCTGGCTACAGTCCACCAAACAAGTTGCTGAAAAAAGTACCATGTGAGAAAGAAAAGAGCAAAATTCTCAATTTGAGTGTCTTCAGCTGGAGAAATTTCCAAAATGATTCCATAAAACATGTTTATCTGATAAATGACTGTCTTTATTATCCAAAGTCTTGATATAACAGGAAGCACACAAAAGAGATTACATGTTTGAAAAGTATGATGAAAAAATTCAAATATCGAATGCACTTCAAAGTCACAAACAGCTGCCAAGATGCAGAAAAATCACTAAGTAAAGAAAGAGCTCAACTAATAGCATATAAATTGTTGCTCCTTTACTATTGCCCTTATCCGCAGATTTAAAAGCCCTAGAATTAAAGGCCGATGTTAGTGAAATTACAAAACATTTCCCAAATATTCAATCTCCAATAACTGCTCTGAGGAAAAGCAGAAGAGTCAAGTAAGTTTTCCCAAGACTGGCAATTGGGACGGTGCTATGGGCTATTGTTAACATAATCACAAGAACTGGCCTGACCCACGACTGCATGTTGTAGCAATGCAGCGCTACTGTGACCAGTAAGTGGAATCGACATTTCATTGAGAGAAATAAGAACTTAAACAAGGCCCATTTTCTACCTACCAAATGTGTAAAATTGTATAATGTCTGATGTTGGTGAGGGTACATGGTTGGCAGGAGGGAAACTGGCCGGGTTTTGGGGAACAGTTGTAAGCACTGGTGTGCTGGAGCCAGCTCATACAGGCTTATGAGAGCCAGTTGTTACTATCTCTTCCCAACTCTGCATTCTGTGACTTCACGTTGGTAGCCTGAAATTGGCCATTGTGGGAGTACTGAGAACTCAGAAATCGGCACACACTACAAAATCAGAGCTCCTGATTTAGTCTTTTTGGTTTTTAAAAAACTTGAAAAAATCAGGAATGGTCCATTTCCATTGTTAAAAGTTGTTAAAAGTTAACAGCTTGTTAAAAGTTTACCAGCACACCACTGATCATAAACCTTAAAATGTTCCAATTCTTTAACCCAGTAATTCTATATCTAAAAGCCTTTTCTATGGAAATAATTCAAAATATGGGGAATTAGGAGGGAAGGAGAGAGGAAAGATTTCATGCACAAAGAAGCTCCTGATAGTGAAGAATTATGAGAAACCTAAATGTCAGACACCGATAAAAAATACTATCATAAATCCAATGAAAAGGATGTTGGTGTAGAGTGTAATACTATTATGATAAAATACTCAATAAAAATACTACAAAATCTTAGTTTTTAAAAATGCACAAAAAAAATTAGAAGGAAATATACAAAAAGTTTACTTAAAAAAATCCCAAAATTTAAAAGAGCTGAAGAACTTTTTGAAATTTTAAAAACAGAGAGAGAGCTGGAAATAAGACTAATGAATGGAACCACGCCTAGTGCAGTTCATTTATTTGCATTATTCCCAAAATAGTGATACATTGGTCACATAGCATTTTTCATACTACAGGTGATCAGCTCTTTGCGATCCTTAAATCATGTAATGGACTACAACTAGAATTTCTCAACAAGATAAAACAGAATGAAGGAAAGTCTTCTTTTGTGAAAATTTTGTTTCAGTTATAAATGATTTAAAGACATATGAGTATTGAGTCATCATGTAACAGGTACTTTTAACAATAAGTGACAAAGAAGTTTGCCATTAACAATCACATTAACGACCATATCATCTAAGAAATGAGAAGAAAACAATCACAGATACATTTGCTTTTGAGCTTTAATTTAAAGAAATCACCATTAGTGAACTAGTAAAACCTTCTTGGATGTACTGGGGACTGCTGAACTGGTAACCCTGCCAGTCTCACCATTTCGGGAGGGGCTTCTCTTGCAGGTGGACCACTCTTAATTTTTTCAAGTTTTTTGAAAACCAAAAATGTAAGAAAGTTTGCCTTTCTTTGGTAAAGGCAGAGTTGGCTGCATGACTTAGGATCTTAAAATTTCATTTTTATGGAACAGCTGAAGACTGAGGTTAATCCAAAGAAAATTTTCCTTTGAAAATGAAAACTGACAAACTTATTCTAAGAAAATACAGTGGGAACAATTAGAACATGTGAGTAAAACTTAATGAAGCCTGTTTATACCCATCATCTCTTAATTCTCACAGCCACTTACAAAGGAAAGGTATGTCACTACTGTGTGCTTGTAGTTGCTCAGGAAACTGAGGCTTAGAGGGGTTGGCTCACTAAGTTGCAGTTGGGACCTGAAGTCTAGCCTTCCAACTCTACCCCGACATGCTGTGAGCTAAGGAGAAAAAAGTGGCTGTTTCTTTTTCCATGATAGGAAGCATTCTGACCATAGGAGGCAAGATAATTCACATGTGAAGAAGCTTCCATTCCCTAATCTCTTTTCCATTCTCATCTGGAAAATGGGACAACACTACTCACTTTGCAGGGTGTTGTAAGGATCAGTGATAACACATGTGAGCATGTGAGTGACCACTCCCTGCTGGGCACATGGTTGGAACTCAGACCATGGCAGCCACAGCTGTTGGTGGCTAGCAGTGTGCTCTCTTTAGGGGCAGGTACCCACTTCCTCATAGCCAGTCAGGGCCACACACATGAGTGAACCGCACCACCAGACACAAAGGTCCCACTCTGACTTTGAACAGAGAGGACCCACTCCCTTCCTGACCTCAGCAATCCAGACTCCCTCCCAGGCAGGCTAACTCCTGTCTTTCCCTTCATCTTCCTCCAAGCCAGGGCCCCCAAGGATCACAGTGCTCTATGGATTCCCTGATATTAGATGTACAACCATGTGCAGATGTGTGTTTTTCCGGGGTGAGGATCTGTTGCTTTCACTAAATGTTCGAAGAACCTATGCACTTACAGCATCCCACCCCAAATTAAGAACCACTGCTCTAAATTACCCACTGCAGATTACATACATTCCCTGGATTCAGTCTCCTGTCAGACCACTAACCATGTTTATAATTCACTAGACATAAACATTAGGTGTATGGACAATTTTGGAAAACCTTTGTAAATCACATGGCCTTAGCCAGACAAGAGAATGCTCACATTAAAAAGAACACTCAGAACGAGCCACACTAGAGCTACCTACTACTCACTGAAGGCCTACTGTGTGCCAGGAACTGAGAAGGTGTTTTCCATGTGCAAGCTCCAGTCCTCACAACTTATTCATGCACGGATTCATTCTTTCATTGTATTTTACACACAAGGCATGGTGCTACGGGATGCAGAAGGTGGGAAATCAAAGATAGGATACCTGTCCTGGTGGAACTTACATTAAAATGAGAGAAAGAAGATATTAATCAAATATCACCCAAGAAAATGTAAAATTACAATTGTTTGAACTACTACAAAAAAGAGATACACAGTGCTATGAGAGCTCATAGCAGAAGGAATAAACCTTCTTACAGAGGTCAGGTCAGGTCAGGTCAAATTAAACAATGATTTAATTTAAATTTGAAGGAAGAATAAGCACTTAACAGAGAAAAGAGGAGGTGTGGGTGGGGGGCAAAAGTGGAGAAAAGAAAGAAAAGGGTGTTCCAGGCAAAGGTATGTACAAAAGCCCTGTGGCAGGGAACACAGAATGACTTGGGGCTGGATCCAAACAAGGCCGGGCCACATAGACTCTTGTATGGCATATTAAAGAATTCAATTTCTATTCTTAGAGCACAGGGAAGAAGACATTCAGGTGTTTCATTCTGTGAGCAACATAATCAGATCTGCTTTTCCAAAGAAAAACGTGGGCATGATGTGGGAATGGACTGGAAAGAGGTCAGAGAAGACACAAGGAGACTGTAAGGAAGCTGCTGCAGTAAGCAGAAGAAAGATAACAGTGGCTGAGACTGGGGTGGTGACAGGAGAAATGCAAAGGCGCAGATTGAGAGAAGTTCGAGGCGTGAAATCCACAGGATATGGGTGGGTAGGGGACAGAGAGGGGCCTGCAGGATGCCCAGATTTCTGGTTCACATGGCTGGATAGAGACAGTGTTATTCCGAGACAGTGATGCCAGAAGAGGATCAGACTTGGGGCAAAGATGATGAGTTCGATTTGGACATGTTGAATTGAGGTGCTGGAGAAGGAAAGCACAGGCTGGATAAAGTGGTCTGGGGTCAAGGGGGAGGTTCAGGCTGCTGGGAGAAAATTGAGTCCCTTGTAGCAAGCAGTTACAGTAGTCATGGGCACAGTGAGATCACTCAGAAGAGCAAACGGACTGAAAAGAGGGAAACATGGAGGGATTCCAACATTTCTCCATCTTACACATGAGGACACAAGGCTCATGGAGCAGTGACTCCTTAGAGATCAAAGTGTTGATAAGAGGACGAGGCAGAAAATAGAGCAAAACACAAAACCAGAGCACAGCCACAGGATTTCACACTGAAAAGAATTCCTATTTTTGGAAGAAGAGGGTGAAAACCTTCAAGGAGATATCATGACTCAAAAAACACTAAAGGGAAACTGGAGTTATGCTACAGAGAGTGAATTAGGTTAATGCGATAAAAGCAGAAACGACTTCAAGCAAGTTCTAGAAATCATTTCTTTTTTTTTTTTTTTTTTGAGACAGAGTCTCACTCTCTTGCCTGGGGCAAGTGCCGTGGCATCAGCCTAGCTCACAGCAACCTCAAATTCCTGGACTCAAGCAATCCTACTGTCTCAGCCTCCCGAGTAGCTGGGACTACAGGCATGAGCCACCATGCCCGGCTAATTTTTTCTCTATATATTTTTAGCTGTCCAATTAATTTCTTTCTATTTTTGGTAGAGATGGGGTCTCGCTCTTGCTCAGGCTGGTCTTGAACTCCTGAGCTCAGAACGATC
>CAUYSK010056470.1:0-20325 GCA_963575035.1 Avahi laniger
TTAATTTCTTTCTATTTTTGGTAGAGATGGGGTCTCGCTCTTGCTCAGGCTGGTCTCGAACTCCTGAGCTCAGAACGATCCGCCCACCTCGGCCTCCCAGAGAGCTAGGATTACAGGCGTGAGCCACCGCGCCCGGCCTAATGAGAACATTTTCATCACTCCAAGATGACCCTACCTGGTTGCCCCAAGCAACCACTAACTGACTTCCTGTCTCTATAGCTTTGCCTAACGCTGGACTTTTCATACAAATGGGATCATATAATACATGCCTTCTTGTGTCTGATTTCTTTCACTGAATGTAATATTTTCAAAGTTCTTCCATATCCTAGTATGTACTGGTTGTTCATTCCTTTTTATTGCTGAGTACTATTTATTGGAGAAAATATATAGTATTTTCTGGAGAATACTATTTTTTTTACTATTATGAATAATGCTGCTAAGAACATTTATGTGCAAGTCTTTATGTGGTTCATTAGTATTACCATGCCCTGTGATTAAGATCAATGGAGAACACAACCACCCAATTCAGGCAGGACTACTAATAGACCAGACCTGCGAGAGTGAAAGTTGGAGTCTCCTCACCAGACAAAGAACCATGACAAGCTGAGGTGCTTGCTGAATGCAAAAGGAATACAGAATGGGTAGTGGAAAAGGTAGTTATAAATATCAGTTACAAGCATGTAGCCAGTTACATAAACAAGGACTGTAATTGTCATGAGTAATATTTTGTTATGAATATATTTGCGTGTGTGTATAAAGCAAATATCTTTGTTTTCTTTCTTCATATCCATTTACCATGTAATATGAGATGTACTGACTTCATATCATAGTATTTAAGAATTATTAACTTCACATAATATTTAAGTTATAGAATACGGAGTACTTAAGTTATGAGATATCAAGAAGAAAAGTAAACATCACTCAAGGATTTTATCTCTTCTGGGGAAGAGGTTAGTGCATTTTCAGTCGCGTGCAGGATAGTTGAGTCATAGTAAGTGGAGTTATGACCTTGTTGTTGTCTTTATTTTGAGGTTAAGTATAATTTAAGGAGATGTATATGGGTGCCAAATGGACAGGAGATGAACTTAACTTATGATGGTTAATTTTATGTATCAACTTGACTGAGCCATGGGGTATACATATTTGATCAATCATTATTCTGGGTGTTTCAGTGAAGTTGTTTTTGGATAGCTTAAGATTTAAACTAGTAGACTGAATAAAGCAAATTGTCCTCCCCAAAGTGGCTGGGCCTCATCCAATCAGTCAACAAAAGGTTGACTCTGAGTAAGAAAAATTTCCTGTTGCCAAACTGCCTTCAAATTGGGATATTGGTTTTTTCCTGTCTTTGGACTAGAACCAAAACATCAGCTCTTCTTGGGTCTTGAGCCTACCAGCCTTGGAGGATGGAACTACACCATTGGCTCTCCTGGCTCTCAGGCCTTCAGACTCAGACAGAAACTATACCATCTCTCTCCTGGGTCTCCAGCTTGCTGACTTACCCTGCAGATCTTGGGTCTTGTCAGCCTCTATAATTGCCTGTGCCGATTCCTTATATATAAAATATATACACACACATACACACACACACACATTCTTCAAGTTGCAGTGGGGTTATATCTGGATAAACCCACTGTTAAGTTAAAAATATCATAAGTCAAAAGTGCATTTTCAACTTACGATACTTTCAACTTACAATGAGTTTATTCAGACATAACTCCGCAAGTCAAGGAGCGTACTAAATGCATCACTTTCACACCCTGTAAAGTCAAAAAGTCATAAACCAAACCAGGAACCATCTGTATGTATACTGTTGATTCCATTTCTCTGGAGAACTCTGACTAACATGCCTTATATGTCATATGTCTTTTTCTTTTGGGTTGCATGCAAGATTTTTCATCTTTGCTTCTCAACAGTCTGACTGTGGTATGCCTAGTTGGAAAGTCTTTATTTTGTTGTTCTAGAAGTTCACTGAGTTTTTTATACCTGTGAGTTGATGTCTTGCATCAGTTTTGGAAAATTCTCAGCCATCATCTTATCAAATACATCTACTGCCCCATTATCTCTCTCTTTTCCTTTTAGGCCTCTAATTACTTGTATACCGGACCAATTGATATTGTTCCACAGATCTTATATATTCTATTCTTGTTTTTTCATTTTTCTCCTTTTGGTTTTTCAGTTTGAATAATCACTATTGACCTGCCGTCAAGTTCACAGCTTCTTCCTTCCTCTGGATCCAGTGTGCCATAATTCAAATAAATTTTTCATGTTTGCATTATTTTTTCATTTGTAGCATTTCCGTCTAGATGTTTCATCAGAGAACCATTTGTTTCTTTTTAATCATTTCGATTCCTCTGCTGAAATTCTCTGTCTTTTCCAGTTTTTCAGCTGGATTCTTTAACACATTTGCCATGGTTGTTAAAATCTCTGCCTAATAATGCCAACAGGACCATCTTTGGGTCTTCTTTATGTGACTTGTAATTTTGACTGTGTCAGATATTCTGTACAAATAACAGATTTTTAAGAAAATATTAATAATATTTACTCCCTGAAAGGGCATGTTCTATTTTCTGTCAAGCTGCTGGTATACAGGATGGGTTCAATTTAATCTCTATTTCAGCTTGTCTGGCTTTGTTACACTTTTATCTTGATTCACTTCATCACTGTCATCAAGACTTTTGAGTGCAGGGTCAGGGCTTTCCCTCCAGTAGAGTTTGGATCTGAGCATACATCCAGACTCTGTAGATCCCTGAGGCTTTGGAGACCAGCCACCAGCTTTCCAAATTACAAAGCCAGCTTTTTCAGGCCTCTGGAGATTTCTCTTTTCTCCCCAGTCTCACCTTCAGATCATGGCACTTCGGTGGATTTCTCTACATGTAGCTGCCTTGTCCCTAGCCTTTGGAGGGATTTATCACCACCTTGGACTTGAGGAAGGCCACCTGAAGTGCTCTGAAGGGATTTCTCCCAATTCTCTCCTGTGACATTTAGCAGACCAAGACAATGAACTTGGTGAAGGCTTGGGTTGCCTCAGAGCAATTGGGTACAACCTTCCTACCTTGTCCTGGCTTCAGCAGGTCACTGTCTTAGAAAAGCCCTGAATGTCTTGACAGGAATCTCTCTTAACCTTGTTTTCAAACCTCTAGTACAACGTCAGTAGGAATGGTAAGAACAGACATCCTCGACTAGCTCTTGATCTTAAGAGAGAATGCTTTCAGTCTTGCTCCATTAAGCATGATGTCAGTAGAGTTTAGTATAGATAACAACAAAATTACTGCATGTCAGAATTTGTAACACATGGCCAGGCATGGTGGCTCAAGCCACTAATCCCAACACTTTGGGAGGCCAGACAGGAGGATCACTTGAGACTAGGAGTTCAAGACCAGCCTGAGCAAGAGAAAGACTCCGTCTCTACAAAAAATAGAAAAATTAGCCAGGCGTGGTGGTGCACACCTGTAGTCTCGGGAGGCTGAGGCAGGAGGATCACTTCAGCCCAGGAGTTGGAGGTTGCTGTGAGCTATGATGATGCCACTGCTCTCTAGCCCAGGTGGCAGAGTGAGACCTTATCTGGAAAAAAAAATTTTTTTATTTTAACACATACCTAAACAGAACTAGAAGGAAATTTCCTTCAATATATTTATTAAAATAAGAACACTTTAATTAGATCACTCTTGAACTTAAGAAATTAGAACAGAGACAGTCTCAACAAACAAGTCAGCAAGAAATCAATGCATTAGCGAACCAAAGAGCAATTGAGAGGACAGGGTTTTTTTCCCTGACACCAGATATGTGTCCTTTTTCCACACACCAATCAATTCTCCAATTCTCTGACACAAACTGGGTATCCAACAATTTAATTCAGTTCTGACACTAATAACCTGGCATTAGCAGAGACCACACAAGTTAAGGGCTCAGTCCCAGAAGACTCTTGTTCTCCTTTAAAGAAGCACTAGATTTAGATGGTTTTACAAGTGACAGCTATCAAACTTTTATGAAAGAGACCATTCTGTCTTATATAGTAAGGTATATTCCATTACAGAAAATAAAAGGAAAGCCCAAAGTTCATTCTATAAAACTTTATAGCAAAGCTAATAAACATACTATAGTAAAAGAAAATTATAGAACCGTTTAACTTAGGAACATAGATATGAAAATTCCAAGTGAAACCTCAGTTATCCAAATCTACTGTTAGTTAAGGTGAACAATATACCTATACTAGTAATAAATATCCACGCAAGTTATGAAAATCAACTTAACTAGAGGTTTTATTTAATATTTTCACTTCACCGTCTGAAGCCTCATGTTTGTTTACTTAAGACAATTGGCGGGGAGGTGCGCTCTGAGATGAAACCCACCATGAGGACACATTTGCAGGTGTGTCACTGGTGTCTGTTTTTTCAGGGCACTTGCGCTAGTTTGCAACACTGACACTCTCCAACCTCATGCTCCTTATTTATCAACTTTGCAGGGAGTATGTATAATTTGCCTTATGTCTATCAAATTATTTTACTCTGTTTTTTGGCGTTTTTTTCCTTTAAAGATTGAATTACATAAACATTGAGAACCACCTATAGCCTTCTTTGTGAGCATAAAAACTCCGTAATGAGAGAAGATAATACTTCTTGTATTATGTAATTAATAAAAAGAAAGTGTCTTGGTAGGTTGTGTTTTCAAAATGATTTTAACTGTTGAAGTAACTGTGTCTATTTTAACGGTATTTGGTGGTGTCATAGTAAAAACAGGTGCTATTTTGATGGTGAGAATACTTAAAATATTTCCTGTTGAAATGAATAATAATTATATTTGACTTATGAGAATTTGCTTTTATAACTCAGGTTTTTTTAGAAAAAAATTAATTTCTCTGATAGGGTGAAGTGATCTTGAACTCGAGATCAAATGAGATTTACCTTAGGAATGCAAGGATGTTTTAACAACAGAAAATCTATAAACACAATGACTGAAATCCCGTTAAGGAACTTAGAAAGAAAAATTAATGCTCATTTTTATAGATGCACAAAAACATTTTATAAAATCATTCATATTTATTTATAATAGATATTTATGATAAAAATGCTTAACAATCTAGCAATTAAAGGGAGTCTTCGTATTTCTAAAAAGTTGTCTGCCAAAATTCTGCAGCAATCATTGCTTTTAACAGAGAAACCTTAGACATAGTTTTTCTAAGATAGAGAAATGACAAGGACGCCCACTATCACCCCAGGCCAGCACTTAAAGATGAGAAAATGGATTAAGAAATACAAGAATTTGAAGAGAAGACACAAACTGTCATTCTTTGGAGATTATATGTTATCTGCATTTAATTTAGCAAAATCAAGAGATTTTTCTCTAAACTACTAATAGATATAAATGCTGGATCAAAGGTTATAATACATATTTAATTTATTAGATGTTTCCAAAATGTTCTCCCAAATTGACACTTACACAGCAGTGTAGAAGAGCCCCATCATGCCAACTATTTATCAAAAAATTATAATTTTTTATATACTCTCAAATTCGGCCTATATGATGAATGTGACATCCGTCACTGTGATTTGAATTTTCACTTACTGGGTAACTAGTAACATTGAATATTTTCACATATATTATTTGTCATTCAAGTATCATTTTATATGGATTCTTCATTCATATCTTTTGCTCATTTTTCTATTGGATTGTCTTTACTTTTACTTTGGAGAAGTTCTTTCTAAATTTTGAACATAAGCTTTTTGTTAGTTTTATTAATTGGACGTATAGTTTATGCCTTGTATTTTTACTTTGTTTAGGGTATCTTGTTGCACTGAGGTTAAAATTTTTAAATTTTCTTCTATAATTTATGTTTTTGCTTCTTAGTTTTTGTTTAAGAAACCCTTTTATACTCCAAATTCATAAATAAGTCATTTTACATTTTCTCCTGAAAGTTTTAAAGTTTGACTTTTCACAATTCAATAATGACTCTACCTGGAATTCGCAGAGGCATGAATGATGTGGTGTACGAATTTCATTTTACTTTTTTTTAGTATAAATAATCATTTATTGTTTATTCTTTTCATCAACTTGTAATGGCAATTCTACTATTTATCAAGCTTTCTTCATAGATTGATTTCTATATTTTTTATTCTATCTCAGTGGTCAGTTTGTTTATAGCTATGCAAATACTATGTTGTCTTAATTACAATTGCTTTTTTTAATAAATTACTATCTGATAGCATAGGTTCCTTTATTTTGATCTTCTTCTGAAGATTTGGTTACCTATTTTTGGCCTTTTGCTCTTCCATATAATATTTAAAATCAGCTTATAGAAATCTGATAAAATTTGGGGAAGAATTTCCATCTTTATGACATTAAATCTTCCTATTCATAAATATGACATAATATTACATTTATTCAGGTCTTATTTTATGTCCTTCAATATTTGTAATGTTGTCCATAAAAATCTTTTGTATCTTGTGTTAATTTTAGATGTTACCACTACGTCCAGCTAATTTTTTGTTTCTATTTTTAGTTGTCCAGCTCATTTTTCCTATTTTTAGTGGAGATGGGATCTCACTCTTGCTCAGGCTGGTCTCGAACTCCTGCTCTCAAATGATGCTCCCCCCTCGGCTTCCCAGAGTGCTAGGATTACAGGCGTGAGCCACCCCACCTGGCCATTGTTTTGTTTATAAATTATGAGTAAGTGCTGCATTTTATTGACATTTTTTTCAGCATCAATTGAAATAATCGCATTTTTTTCATCCACCCTCTTAAGCAACTAGGGGATTGCAAATTAAATTGACAAAAGACAGATGAACTAGAGACAAAGATTTATCCTATGCATATGGGAGCCAACAAGAGTTGCTGGCTCATTAAATGATTAAAGTTGGAGGCTTATACACCTAACTTAGTATGGAAAAAGGAGGGGGAAGGAAAGGCTCTTACAGGAAGAACAAATAGTTTTCTTTAGGAAAGACAAATGGGTTTTTAACCAAACAAAGGGAGACAAAAAAAGTTTGTGATAATGTTTGTTTATGTTAGGTGAGAGGAGTCTCGTTTATGGCTATGAAACTTCCACAGAGCGGGCATTTATGGTAACTTCATTTCCCAGATGTTGCTGCTTTTAGTTAGATATGTAAAGCTCTAAAAAGGCTTCTCTCTGCATCTGTTGAATCTCAAATGTCTTCACTTAAGATAATCTTTATATCAACTCTGGAGTTCCAAGTGATACCCCATGTGGTAAAATACAATGGATGTCCATCATATCCTTCCTGGGACAAACCTAACTTAGCCATGATGGTTTTCTTTTTTTTTTTTTATTTCAGCATATTATGGGGGTACAGATGTTTAGGTTACGTATGTTGTCCTTGCCCCCCCTTCCCCCCTGCCATGATGGTTTTCTATCCCCATACACTGCAGAATTCGAGTGGCTAGCAATTTATTTAAAACTATTCACTCTTGTTCCATGGTGAAATTAATTTTTCCTTTCTTTACTTTCCTTACAAAATAGTTTGGGGGATTTTCAGTCTTTTTTCTATTTCTAAAATAGTTTGTGGCCGGGCGCGGTGGCTCACGCCTGTAATCCTAGCTCTCTGGGAGGCCGAGGCAGGCAGATCCTTTGAGCTCAGGAGTTCGAAACCAGCCTGAGCAAGAGTGAGACTCCGTCTCTACCAAAAATAGAAAGAAATTAATTGGACAGCTAAAAATATATAGAAAAAATTAGCCGGGCATGGTGGCACATGCCTATAGTCCCAGTTACTTGGGAGGCTGAGGCAGTAGGATCGCTTGAGCCCAGGAGTCTGAGGTTGCTGTGAGCTAGGCTGACGCCACAGCACTCACTGTAGCCAGGGCAACAAAGTGGGACTCTGTCTCAAAATAAATAAATAAATAAATAAAATAAAATAAAATAGTTTATGTAACTTAGGTAAAGTAGGGTAGAAATGAAATGGCCCTTCAATGACAGGGTGCAAGGCAAGAACTGTAGTAAAGGCCCAGCTAAAAATAATGATAATTGGTAACTGTCCCCCTGTAATTGCCACTCTGGAGTCACACAGCTGGCGGTCATAAAGATTCCTAACCTTTCTCCATAGATAACATCACCTTTTTGAAACCTAAAGGTAGTTTTTAAGATACCTGCCGGGCCCCACATTCCAGTGGACCCACTGGCCCACCCAGACCAGCAGCCCAGACCAAGAAACTGACTCAACTGGAATTGTGACCCCAGAGACTAGAGCAACACAAGAAGATGATTTCTACATCCCTATAATTTTTCCCTAATGAAGAAACCGAATTGCCTAATCCCTTGCCTACCAAACTATCCCAACCCAGTCTCCCAAGTTCTTGGAGAGGCGGATTTGTGAAATTTCTCCCTCTCCCCACTTGGGGCTCTGCGGAATAAAACTCTTTCTCCATTGCAATCTTGACTGTCTCAGTACATAGGCTCTTCTCTGTGCAGCGGGCAGTACAACCCAGTTGGACAGCAACAATTAACAGGGTGAAATTTGTGCCCTGGGGATAGAGATTAGAGATTTTTTATTATGAATTCGCATTCTGTAATAATTAAATGTTAGCTGGACGCAGTGGCACATCCCTGTAGTCCCAGGTACTCAGAAGACTGAGGCGGAAGGATCGCGTGAGCCCGAAAGTTTGAGTGCACAATATTGCAAGACTCTGTCACTAAAAATTTTAAAAAAACAAATTTAAAATTTTTAATAGACTTTATTTTTCAAAAAATTTAGATTTAGGGAGTGGGGAGGAAAAAAAAGAAAAAAATAGATTTACAGAGAAATTAAGAAGATAGCAAAGCTTTCCCATATACCATGCGCTCTTCTATTAGTCACATCTTATATTATTATGGCACATTTATGCTATGATATAAATGTATATATGTAGTATATGTTACTTCGGTAAATTATATATTATGGTACATTGTTACAACTAATGAGTCAATATTATCATTAACTAAAGTCTATCCTTTATTCAGATTTCCTTAGTTTTTACCCACTGTTCTTTTTCTATTCCTAGATTCCATATTACATTCAGTAGTCATGTATTCTTAGGCCCCTTTTGGTTGTAACAGTTTCTTAGATTTTCCTTGTTCTTGATAACTTAGTTTTGAGTACTGGTTAGGTATTTCATATATTAATAGAATTTCCCTCAATTAGAATTTGTCTGGTGTTTTTCTCATGATAAGACTGGGTTTATGGGCTTGGGGGAGGAAGACCACAGATGTAAAGTGCCATTTTCATCACATCGTATCAGGGGCACATATTATTATGATTTTCACTGCTATTGTTCACCTTGACCATGGGGCTGAGGTAGTGTTTGTCAGGTTTCCCCACTTGGGAAGTTACTCTTCCCCTTTCCAAGCTGTAATCCTTGGAAGGAAGTCACTGTGTACAGAACAATTCCTTTCTTCGTTTGGGTTTTTTCATTCCTCATCCCATCAATTTTTTGTGTTATCTACCTCAAAAAGTTCCCTCTGCATCAAACTGTGCAAATATGTTGGCATAAAGTTATTTTAGTATTCTCTCGTGATTTTGAAAATATTCCTGGTGTCAGATGTGATATATCCTTTTATAATCCTAAAATTAATGATTTGTCTATTTTCTTTTTCCTTTGATCAACTTTACTGGAAAGTTGCTCACTTTTTAGATTTACTCTAAGAATTAGCTCCATATCCTGTTGATCCTTTCTGTTGCTTGTTTTATTTCCTATTAGTATCTTCTCTTACATTTATAAATTCCTTACTTCTACTTTCTTCAGATTTACTCTACTGTCCTTTTTCTATTTGTAACTTGGACACCTAGCTCATTTAGTCTTCATTTTCATTGCTATTTAATAGCTGCATTTACACTTAGATGTTTTCCTTTCTGCATATTGGCGGCATTCCACAATGTTTGATATAAAGTACTCTCATTGTTAGTCCTTGTCAAATATTTTGCAATTTCATTGCAATTTACATTTAAATGATGAATTTAAAGTTGTTGAGACTTCCTTTGGGACCCAGTATGTGGTCTATTTTGGGTTTTCACATGTCCTGGAAAATAAAGTATGGCCTCTTTTTTTTTCCCTGATTTTTCCCCTACCTTTCTGGGGATTTTTATTAAATACTGGTACTGATTTTTTATTTTATTCCTTTGATCCATATTTTTTAAATTGTCTTTCATATTCTTTCAATTCTGTTTTCCTTCTTGATGATTTCTGGGAAAGTTCCTCAACCTGATCTTCCAGCTCATTAATTTGATTTTTGTATACCTTCTACTCTTGCATAAGACCATTATTTATTTCAGTTATTGTATATTTCAGACCAAGAATATTCAACTAGTTCTTCTTTCTGACTGCTTGCTTCTGCTTTACATTTTGCAGATTTCCACCTCATCACTCTTTAATGATTGTTGATTATGCTTAATTCTTGCTCTATGTATTCCATTTCTTTTTTCCATTCTTATATAGTAGTTGTGCTCTTCAAATGCCTCATTATTTATTGTCACATTCCCCTAGATCGTCTGCTACTTTGGATGGCAATGTCTCCCTAGGAGAATAAGTCAAATTCCCAGCCTTAGCTTGTGCCCCCTTTTTTAGTGCAAAGAAACTCTTTTTTTTTCACTATTTCGAACTGATTGGTAGTAAGAGCCTCTGTTTTCATCTGTCCTCAACCATTTTTCTTTCTCTCACACACATAATGTGACGCTGACAGTGACATCAGGTGATTCTTCTGTACCTCCATCTAAGCACAGCTTTTCCTAAGAACTATCATCATCTTGGGATCTAATCATCTAGACCAGAGGTTCTCAACCAAAGGTGGTATTTAGAAATGTGTAAGGGAAATTTGGGGGTTGCTGTAATGATTCTGGGTTACTACAGGCATTTAGGGCAAGAGGCTAGGAATGCTAATCATCCTTTACTACATGGAAAAATCCCACATAATGAAATATTGTCCCAGACAAAATTATGATAGTGCCCTTGTGGGTAGCAATGGAGAAGTCGTCAAAGTTTAGGACTGTCTCAGTCATTTGTACACATAGGTTTCTCCTCTCTACATGCAGGATTCTCTGGTGGTACCTGATGCTACCACACTGTCTCCAGTTGGTGCTGAATGATGATGCTGTCTGTCTGCCCAACAGTAGCAAGATGGCAATCAGTGTTCTAGCCAGGGCATTGCAAGGCAATTGAAAGGACTCAGAATGCTCACTGAGTACTTTCCCTGTCATGGCCCCCAGCTTTTTTCTTCCATAGGCTGGCTTCCTCTTGTTAAACCTTTATCTCCATCATATACATTAGAACCTAATCATCTGGGACTTTCCAGAGATTTCGCACAGTTTTTGCTAATATCCAAAGCCTATCATCTCCCTTTCTCTCTGTGGCATCCCCAAGATTGGATCAAATGAGGGCACCAGCATCCTCTGTTAGTATTTCATCTTGCTACCTTACTATGAACACCTATTCGTAATAGCATATGAAAAAGGTAGTAATAAATGAATAGCTAATTTTGAAAAATTAAAGCCACAAAAGGGGATTTACCCTAGAAGATAAGATATACGAAGTCATGTTTAAAGATCAAAACAAAAAGCAACAGTGGAACATTGATAGATGAAAAATACACCAAACACAATGAAGATCCCAGAAAAAGAGATGACAACTTGAAATGATAGAAGCACCACCAGCACCAGTCTGTGTGGAAATGATGGGCTATTTGATGGATTCATTCGTAAATGATATGGGAAACTGAATCATTGCAGGGAGATTCCCATTTGTTATTATTCCCATTTGAGAAGGAAACGTTTTTAAAATGTTTTACTTTTAAATAATTTTAGAGTCACAAAAATTTCAAAAGTAGTACAGAGAATTTTCATATACCCTTCAACCAGCTTCAGTGAGTGATGACATCTTGCATAACCATCATACCATGTTCAAAATCAAGAAATTAACACCGGTACATTAGTGACTATCAACTGAACTACAGACTTTGGATTTTGCTCGTTTTTCCAGTAATGTCCTTCTTCTGTTTCAGGACCTAGTCTAGGACCCCACGTTACATTTAGTCCTCAGGTCTCCTCAGGTGCCTCCAATCCGTGACAGTTGCTTTGCTGCTTAGTCTTGCGTTGTTTTTCATGATTGTGACACTCCTGAAGGGTATTAGCTATTTGTAGAATGTTCCTCAATTTTGTTTTACCCTAAATTTTCTCATAATTAGATTGAAGTCATGCATTTTTGTCAAGAATGTCACAGACGTGGTGTACCTTTCTCAGCACAGCATTCATGAAGCAAGTTATGTCTCATCACTGATGGCGTTAACCTCGATCATTCGCATAAGCAGTTGTCTGTTTAATTTCTCCACTGGGACCTTACTATTTTTCACTTTGAAATTAATAAAATATGTTGGTGGAAAGATATCCTTGTTTCCCCTCAAACTTTTGCTCACTACTTTCGGGATTCATTGGCAGATCTTGACTACAGCAATTATTACTGAGGAGTTCTCATGGTGATTTTGTATTTCCTTCACTTTTGCTGCATATTTTAATTGGAATTCTTCTGTAGGGGACAGTTGTTTCTCCTAATCCATTTATTTATGCTATGATTTATTTTTATCAACATAGAGTCATGGATTTATTTTTATTCTATGGGTTATATTCCAAAACTCTTGTTATTTATTTTGCTGCTCAAACTGTTCCAACTTTGGGCATGGGGAGCTCTTCCAGGTTGGCTTCTGTGCTATATTTACATATTCCTTCCCTTTTTTTAAAGCATTTCCTAGCACTACAAAATGCTTCAGGCTCATCTCATATCCCTTGAAAAAGTAGTGGAATCAACCAACTACTTCACCAAGGAGCTCTGGCTCCTTTTCTTGAAGAATTAAGAAACAAAGATCTGGGCACTAACCGTCACTGCTTCTGGGGCCTCTCAGTGGACAGAGATTGGTATATACATCTGTGTGTACGAACGTACATATACATGCAAATGCGTATCTATTTATTTATCAAAAAACTCTGAGTACATACTGATAACTCTAATTCTAATTAAATGCCAGAAGGTTAATTTTAATATACCTATTATGTTTTCTTATTTATAATTTATTTTTCCTAAAACATTTACTATCTGGGTCTTTATAGAAAAAAATTTTCCACCCCTGGTTTAGATCATTCATATCTTTGGATTTAAATCTGTCTTGACAGCAGTTTTCTACGTTTCACTTCTCTTTGTTTCCCTCTTTCTTTGTCTTCTGTTGGGTTAATTGAGCATTTTTAATTCCATTTAATCTCCATTGTTGATTTATTATTTATATCTCTTTTTAAAAGAAATGTTTAGTGGTTACACTAGGGATTGCAATCTTTTTCTTAATTAATTAGAGTCTACATTCAAACAGTAGTAGCCCACTTCACATGTGGTATAAGGACTTTAACATAGTTTTTACAACTTCCTACCGTTCATTTCTTGTGCTTTTGTTGTTATACATTTTACTTTAATATACCCTATAAACACACAGTGCACTGCCTACTATTTTTACTTTATAGAGCCATTTGTCTTTTAAAGCAATTAAAAATATGTGGGGGAAAAAAAAGCTGTGAGAGCCCGAGGCAGGAGGATTGCTTAAGCTCAGGAGTTCAAGACCAGCCTGAGCAAGACGGAGACCCCGGTCTCTACAAAAAAATAGAAAAATTAGCCAGGCATTCATGGCACATGCCTGTAGTCCCAGCTACTCGGGAGGCTGAGGCAGAAGTATCACTTGAGCCCAGGAGTTTGAGGTTGCAGTGGGCTGTGATGATGCCACTGCACTCTAGCTGGGGTGACAGAGTGAGACTCTGTCTCGAAAAAAAAGAAGGAAAAAATATTTTTATATATTATACCCTCATTTATTCATTTTCAGCACTCTGTATTGCTTTGTGCAGACCCAAGTTTCTCTCTGATACCATATTTCTTCATACTCAAGAATATGATTGATTTAGTATTATTTAAGTGTAACTCTGCTGGTAATAAGTTCTGTTTTTGTTTTCTAAGTAAGTATTTCTACTCCATTTTTGAAAGGTATTTTTGTTAGGCATAGAATTCTAATTCTTAGATTTTTTTTTTTTCTTTCAACACTTTAAAAATTTTACTCCATTTTCTTCTGGTTACATGGTTTCTGATAAGTAGTCTGCTGTAATTCTTATTATAAATCATGTGTCCTTTTTCTTTGGCCAACTTTGGGATTTTTCTCTTTTATTTTCAGCAGTTTAAATGTAATGTGTTTATGTGTATGCATGTGTGTGTTTGGTATTTATGTGCTTGGTGTTTACTGAGCTTCTTGGATCTATGGTTTGGTGTATTATTGATTTCGGGAAAATTATCAACCATTATTTCTTTAAAAATAACTCTTAAAAAGTCATTCCCTATCACTAGTCTCCTTCTAGGAGTCCAATTACACATATATTAAACCATTTATTATTACCCCTATAGATCTTGGGTTCTCCCTCTTCTTTTTTCTTCTCTCTCTCTTTGGGTTTCAGATTGTGTTATTTCTACCAATCTATCTTCAAGTTCACTGATTCTTTACTTGATTGCCTCGAGTCTACTGATGAGCCTGTCCAGGCATTCTTCAACTCTGTTACTGTGATTTTTATTTCTATCATTTTATTTTGAGTTTTTCTTATCCACCACTGTGCTGAAACTCCACATCTGATCTTTCACGCTGTCCAGCTTTTCTATTACTTTATCATATCAATCACAGTGATTTTAAATTCTCCGTTAGATAATTACAACATATGTGTCATATCTGAGTCTGATTCTGTTGCTTTCTTTACCTCATAGAAGTGTGTCATTTTATTCCCCTGTCTTTCTATATGCCTCAGAATTTTTTGTTGAAATTGGGACATTTTGTATCAAATAGTAGAGACTTGAGTAAATAATTTTTATGCTTTAAAATGTGCATATGTTTTGTCCTGCTAGGCCTTTAGTGTGAGCGGTTGTGTTAATTTAGGCATGAATCAGGCTGGGTTTGAAGTGTATCGTTACTACGGTTGTCCTCAATGTACCAAAGACTTCAAATTCCTTTAGCGATATATAATGTTTGGAATGGGGGCTAGCTTGTCACAGTGTTTTTCTCAATGTCTGCTCCACCCACAGTTTTGGATCTTCCCTTTGTGCTGTATCTTGGAAAGGGTGTGTCACTTAATGTTCATTACAGTATTCCACTGTTACTTGTTACTTAATGTCTTTTAGCCTTATGGTAGGGGTGGGGATATATAGTAAGTCCTCAGTAAATGTTAGCTATTGCTAATCTATCTATGTGCTTCTCCACATCCACTCCCACCAACTGCTTTCTTCTTTACATATATGCATCTCTTTCAAATGCCAGCAAATAGGAGATCTGAGTGGTAGGCAGTCACCACCTAAAGGGAGCACCCCTATTTAGCAAGGTTCTCATGCCAGCTTCTCCATAGGTTCCTGCCACCATATAGTTTGTTGCCTTTGACACAGGTGCCCATCTCTGTTACAGGGTAGTGGGGTAATAAGTAACTTAGGTATAAGCATTTTTCACTACCTTTTTCAAAGAGGGCTATGGGCATGGCAGTCACCCTAAAGTTCATACATTTTTGCATTGCCACTCTGAAAATGGCAGAGTCCATGATGCTCTATGACTAGTAAATCTGGGACCACTGTGAGCTATCTATCCATGAACCTGCAACAGCATTGGTCTTTTTACCCCCTATTATTAACATGGTTAAACTACAATGGCCTGTGCCCTTCATCGTTGCTTAATGACATATAAAGAGTCCTATGCCAAATTCTCATGGCTGGAATCTTGAGTCATTCTTGCTGTTGCATCATCTCTAATCTTTATGTTTATCCTTCCATGGTTAGAGACCCTCTCTCGGTACTCAAAAACCATGGAAATGAGACATCCTACCATCAAATATAGCCTCCACAGTGATGGGGCACATCTTGTTTGATCCCTGAGACCACAGTAGTTGTTTCCTTTACTTGTGGCTCAGCTTCCAGTGAATGTTCCCTGGACACCCGCTCTTTGATTTGCCTGATGCTGACACTGCCCATTTTGCTTGGTCTCTTTAAACCCTGACCAGCACTACTCTTGCCTTACACCCCCAAAGAACTGTCTCCTGGATTATATTTTATGACGTAAATCATGGACAACAAATACAAGAATCATCACATCTACCTGAACTTGGTTACAGCCTACATGTGGAGTCAAGCTGATAGTGGAAAGTGCTCTGAATCAGATATCAAAATGACAGGAATTCTGCACTCAGCCCTGCCTCAAAGCTCATTAGATGACCTAAGCAAATCATTTAAAGTCTCTTTTGTGCTCCCAGTTCTTTACATCAAGCATATCTATTATACTTTCATAAAAACATACCAGTTTAACATTAATAATGACCAAAGCAAATCAAAATACATAAATCTATGTGTCACAGTAGACTGTGTACTTGGGTGGTTGCTAGCATCAGTATCCTAAGGAGCAGCCAAACCAAACCCACTGCAAATATTTTTTTCTTTTTTTTTTGTTTTGTTTTGGTTTGTTTTTGTTTTCTTTTCCGACAGCACAACCCACCCCCATCCACGAGGTTGCCCACACACACACCCCGGGAGGGGAGCGAGGAGAGCATGGAGTGGGTGGGGGAGTGGTCGCACCATGGGAGGGGAGGCCCAGCCCTCCTATTTTTTTCTTATTATAGGCTCTTTAGGGAAGAATTGAGCAATCCTAGAATCAATCATATGGCTTTTCCAAAGGTCACGATGTAAAGACATAAAGAAGTATTGTTAAGGCTGGTTTGGTAGAGCATGATCCAGGATGTTAGAAGAATTATCTGGAATATCCTGGTGAACCATGTCTTGATTCTTGCATTATTGGTTTTTTTTTTAATAAGGGTGGAATGATTGATGGACATGTTTACATATGTTTACCCTCCTGTGTGGGGCAGCAGAAGTGAAACCCATGGAGGGAACCACAGACCAAGCAGCTATGGTGGGCACTGGTGCAGCTGTCCTGGGCAGCTGCTCTTTCTGGCGTTGCTTCTATCAGATCAAGAATACAAATCCCAGGTGGATTCAAATGTATAATCTTAAGCTGTCACTGCTGCTCTGAGATACAATAAATATTGTTGTCTTGCTTACATTGTATTAATATTTAAGATTCCTTTGGTTCAATTTAGCACATTTTATTGAATATCTACTATGTACAAGATAATATGCACTTGGGGTAGGGAGAGTAAATTTTGACAGATGGAAAATTTTAGAAGGGCAAGAGTCAAGCAATCTGATTTTAAAAGAGAACTTGAAATTTCAGTATAAAGATAAATAGTAAAGTGAACCATAGAAAAACATTGATAAAGCCTGACAAATTTTTAAAGAAAGTAATAAATATAAGTTTTAAAATAATTCTCTTCCAGCTTGATGGGTGCTAGATAGACTGATGAGACAAGAAAGAGGAACATACTAACAGACAGGGATTAAGGAAGCTGGAAAACTAATTTACGTTCAAAGGACACAGTAATCATGTGGTTCTCAGTGTCAATATTTGCTGGAGTGTTTTGTGCCTGTTCTTTGTGTTTAATAGAACATGTTTAAGGGAATAAGGAACCTGTTAGTAAGGTGACAAACAGCCTGGAGACTTCAGCTAGACATGAGCAACCCTGAGTTCTTCAGGCCCTTAGCTGCTGAATTTCTTAGAGTTCATGGTGGACTCCACGAAATATCTCTTCTGTAGAATGTATAATACAACTGATAGCCAAAAGATAACCAAGAGCAGCTGGGAGGGCCAAGGTTTAGTTCTGGGAATAATTTATCTGAGGATAAAAATAATCAAAAGCCCCCCCCAAATTAATGTATTTCCATGTTCATTTTCTTTTCGGTTTTGTCTTGTTGTATGCTTGTGTGTGTGTTTTTTGTATTGTCTCTTGTAGGATCTTAATCATGAAAACAAGAATGACAAATTGTAAGCCATTGTTGGTGCTGTTGTTTGTATTAGCCTCCTGGATCACATTTACAGTCTTCCAAAACACCACAAAGGTAGGCAATGCTTTCTTTCTGTATTTTGTAAAAGCTTATTTTAACTCTCTACCTAATCTATTGTAAGAAAAGTCCAAACTACAAGGCCTATAGATTGTAGGAAGAGAGTTTTAACAGCTTTTGTTTTTGTTGCCCGTGCTTTTGAGATCTTATCCAAATAATCTTTGCCTAGACCACTGTCCTGAAGCATTTTCCCTAAGTTTGCGTGTAGTATTTTCATAGTTTGGGGTCTTATATTTAAGTCTCCAATCCATTTTTAGTTGATTTTTGTTTGTGGGAAGAGACAGGGGTCTAGTTTCATTCTTCTGCATATGGATGTCCAGTTTTTCCAGCACCATTTTATTGAAAAGACTTTCCTTTCCCCACTTTATGTTCTTGGAACTTTTGCCAAAAATCAGTTCACTGTAAATATGTGGATTTATTTCTGGATTCTCTATGCTATTCCATTGGTCTATGTGTCTGATTTTATGCCAGTATCATGCTGTTCTGCTTAACATAGTTTTGTAGTGCATTTTAAAGTCAGGTAATGTGATGCCTCCAGTTTTGTTCTTTTTACTCAGTATTTTGGGGGGTTTTTTTGGCTGTTGTGGGTATTTTGTCATTCCATATGAATTTTAGGATTGTTTTCCCTAATTCTGTGAAGAACATCATTGGCATTTTGATAAGGATTGCATTGAATCTGTAGATCACTTTGACTAGTATAGACATTTTAACAATGTTAATTCTTCCAATCCATGCATATGGATTACCTTTCCATTTTTTGTGTCCTCTTCAATTTGTTTTATCAGTGCCTTATAGATTTCATTGTAGAGATCTTCCACCTCTTTAATTAAAATTATTCCTAGGCATTTTTTGTAACTATTGTAAATGGGATTGATTTCTTGATTTTTTTTTCAGATTGTTTGCTGTTGGTATATAGAAATGCTACTGATTTTGTATGTTGATTTTGTATCCTGCAACTTTATTGAATTTGTTTATTAGTTCTAACAGTTTTGCTGGAGTATTTAGGTTTTTATAAATATAAGAGCATGTCATCTGCAAACACTGACAATTTAACTTCCTCCTTTCCAATTTTGATGCAGTTTTCGTGGCCTGACAGCCTTCTAAATTTATTCCAGGCCCCATGCCACTATAGTCAGCTGGTGGTGGAGCCAGCCAGACTTCAGGTTCCTACCTTTGGGGTGGAGGATTCCCCTCTAGCCAAGACTGGTCTAAATGCTCTCCATGGGTACCATGTGTCATGGTGTCTTCCCGTTTGCAATGAATAAGAGTAGATTTAGATCCACCACTTTACTATTTGTTTTCTGTTTGGCTCCTGTGGTTTTTTGTTTGTTTGTTTGTTTTTTCTTTCTTTTCCTTTACTTGGCTTCTTAGGGTTGATTGGAATTTTTTTCTTTTACTATTTCCTTTTCATTTCTATATTGCTTTTATGGCTATAGCTTGTTTATTTTTGAAGTGGTTTATCTAGGGATCACAATACACATTCTTAACTTTTAAAGTTAATCATGTGCTATTTCATGTAATCTGCAGTAACCTTTCAGCCATTTAGTTCCATTATACCCCACCCCATTCTCTATGCTATAGTTGCTATATTATTATAAATTTATAGTTTTTACTTTAATTATATCCATTTCAAAGAAATTAAGAGAGAAACATGTAGTCTTTTGTATTTATCCACATATTTACCATTTGGATGCTTTTCATTCCTTCCTGAAGATCTGTGTTCCCATCTAGTGTAATTTCCCTTCAGCTTGAAGAACTTCAGTTAGCACTTCTTATAATGCAACTGCAGTGCTATCCCTTCTTCCAAATATGGATCCTCCTCCAGTTTCTGTCTTCTTGTGTTCACTCTCCAGTGCTTTTAGTGTTTTATTATTTATTTTTTTCCAGATTCTATCATTATTATCTATAAGAGAGTCGGTCCAATACAAGCTACTCCATCTTTATAGGAAATTCTAATTAATGATAAATACTAATGAGTCATCTTATTACTGTTTTATTATTTGACATGTTAAAATATTTTTAATAAAAATATTTTTAATTATTAAATAACAGAGATAGTAATAACAAACACTTAGGATATGCCAGGTACCATTCCAAACACTTTCCATGTTAGCCAATTAATCCTCACAATAACCACATGAGGTATTTACTTTTATGACCCAATATTTAGATAATTAAATAGATTCACAGAAAGGTTAAGAAACTTGATGAAGGCCGGGCGCGGTAGCTCACGCCTGTAATCCTAGCTCTCTGGGAGGCCGAGGTGGGCGGATCGTTCTGAGCTCGGGAGTTCGAGACCAGCCTGAGCAAGAGCGAGACCTCATCTCTACCAAAAATAGAAAGAAATTAATT